>JAWQFJ010033016.1:55000-57500 GCA_034096865.1 Theodoxus fluviatilis
TCTCTCACCTTCTCTCTCACAAACACACTCTCTCACCTTCTCTCTCACAATCACACTCTCTTACCTTCTCTCTCACAAACACACACACGCTCTCTCTCACAAACACACACACGCTCTCTCTCACAAACACACACACGCTCTCTCTCTCACAAACTCTCTCTCTCTCACAACAACTCTCTCTCTCTCTCTCTCTCTCTCTCTCTCTCTCTCTCTCTACATGTGTGTGCGTCCGCGCTCATGGTACTATGTCATTTTATTTTCTAGTAATTGGGCCAATTTCTATTTTCAAAATTTTTAGGGAGTGTTTTAGAATGCAATACCTGATCAATTATCAACCTCAATGCATACCAGGTGTAAGTACAGATTTCACATTATGGTACAATAAGTGTCTTCTTGCAGCCAGCTTTCATAGAACAAGGCTCATGGAACCTAATCTGACTTCCCACCTCTGAAACACTTTCTACAGCACATGGCAAAAGAGCACTATTTCCAGTTCCACAGTTCAATGTTTGGACACCTGTTAAATTTCTTGTCAATGAATCTGTGACCAAAATATCCCTCATATTAATGTTAAAATATCAGCAGAAGGATCATAAAAGCACTGCACATTCTTGAGAGCCCATCCTATTCTCTGCACCATTTTCAAGTCTCATGAAAATCTAGCAACTCCAGTATCTGGACAATCAAGTCCTTCAGACACTTCATGACACATGTATGCATAAGGGTTCAGCCAACAAAATGTGGCATCTGATGGGTTATCATGACACCCACTTTCTGTTTTTGAGAGATTGCATATGCATTCCATTTTCCCTCTATAATTCCATCCTTTACAATTTACTACATTGCTGCAAAATGTAGTTCTGTGCTTCTGATGACCACCAAACTAGTCTTATGTTTGTGGATTCATATGCAAATATTGCAGAATGAGTATGTGCCTGCTCTGCTTGTCATGCTACTCAAACTATTCCTCTCCAAGGCAGCACAAACAGCGCTGAAACCACACACTGACTTCTTCAAGCCTGACACACACACAGGGCCTGTTCCTAACCCCTATCCATCATACCTACTCTACATGGCCTTAAATATGGCTTTGGAGGCAACCAACTGCAAACACAGACATTACCTCAGACATCACAAAATCCATCCATCCATCCATCCATCCATCCATCCATCCATCCATGTCATCTGATAGCACAAAGAACACATTCATCCAAATCTGATGCAAAGTCTCTCTTTCTCTCAGATGTTGTGTTGGAGAAAAGGTACATCTGACTCACCGACTCCTTCATGTGAAGAAACACGGATCTTGGTGCCAAAGAACATCTTGTCTTCAGAAGCCTCAAGGGCCTTGGACGCATCCTCAGGTCTGAAAAAATAAATCACAATTAGTTATCGGTCAACAAATAACTAATGGGCATCTCATTATTGCTAAGCGTGCCTCGACATGGACTGTGCTGCATACACAAATTTCAAGTATTACAAGGAGGAGATCTTATTCAAGGTAACACACACGCACGCACCCCCTCTCTCTCTCTCTCTCTCTCTCTCTCTCTCTCTGCCTCTGTCTGTCTCTCTCTCCCTCCCTCTCTCTCTCTCTCTCTCTCTCTCTCTCTCTCTCTCTCTCTCTCTCTCACATGCACGCATGCCTACACACACGTGTGTGCGTGCAAACACACACACACACACACAGTGGGTCTCTTGTCTTAGCAGGTCCAAGTCAGACATTTGCATTTACACAAGTAACTATATGTGATGTGCTGGTGAGACACCGCTTAAGTATGGTACAAAAACATTTTCTAGAAAACGCTGAGTAGATTTTTCGTAACATGAAGTCATGCATACATTTTCTTTACATTTAGGCCACAGGAAATAAAATTTCGTGTATGAATATTTTTTCTGAAATGTGCAAGAATAAATAAATAATATTTTGGTTGAAATCCCACTTTGTCATTTTTCATACTTTTAGCCTTGTTTTGTCCTGCATGATAACATATCTGCATTCCAGATCACAGCTTCTTGGCCAACACTTACACACGTTCACACAGAGAGACAGACTACCTCATAACAGCTTTGGTGCTCAGGTTCTCTTTCGGACACACATTCAGGTATCAACACTCTAAAGTTTCCACAGTGCCAGGTGAGATTCATATGGTACGAAATGGTGCGATACTCACTTTCTGAAGCTGACCACGGCATATCTTCCATCCCCGTCCCCAACCACCTGTACAGACGTCACTTTGCCATGTTTCTTGTACTCGTGGAAGAGGCCATCTCGCAAACTGGTGTCTGGAAAATGCAAAGAGGGCAGATTGCAATACCAGAAATATACACCTGTTCTTTTCCAGCTTATGACACTATGCAATTAAGTACACAACAGAGAACACCAAATCTACAGTGGATAATGCAATATTATCCATCCCAATCAACAGGCAAGCATCCACTTTAATCGTCAACACCATTTGAAGGATACATGCTAATTTATCCAAAACAGTAATTTTCT
>JAWQFJ010033016.1:62500-76225 GCA_034096865.1 Theodoxus fluviatilis
CTCAGAAATCAGATGACGTCGCTGCATGCTGACAAGCTGGTATGTCAATGACTATCTTTTCTCAATACGGAACGAATACATTGGACCAGAAATAAACGTCAAAATCACTTCTACACTTGGCGGTTCGAAGGATGAATTAAACAAATCACACACACAAACAAACCCTGATCAAATTACGTTCGTTCTGATTGAATTCAGTGGCGAGGGTTCTGATGACAGCTTTCAATTCACATAATATCCTGGACTATTTTTGTAGCTCCGTTGGCATGAGAAAATTCCACAGGAAGCGACTATCAACCTCCTCTGGGACATCAGGCAGTTTCTAATCCGTGGAAGAAGCTTCCTCAATAACATGGTTTGGTATCTGGATTGACGGGGCCATTCAAGAAGTCAAGTCTGTCACACACCGGGCGAACGTGGGTGGCCCTGGTGGGCGTTCTGACCGTCTGGCGCTACGGGAAACACACTCCCGCTGTGCCACCATGACGTCGAGGGTTTCCAATGCGTGGACTTCAGCCTTCATCCTGTCACACTACGACACACGACCAACATGCGAGAGTTTTTAGCAAGCGAGTCAGAGAAAGGCCCCTTCATTGAAACGGTGGACCGCCGCGCTCCAAGCTCACTGACGAATTCGTACCACGAAAACTCACGCCATCCCATGCCCCCCCCCTAAGTGGTTGCAAATTCCAGCTCAATGGCTGCCATCCCCATTCTTCCCAGAGTAACAATGTGGGTCCCTCGTCCAACGTAGCCTCTCCTTATCCAGGAGTTAAACCAGGTACCTGTAGCCTCTCCTTATCCAGGAGTTAAACCAGGTACCTGTAGCCTCTCCTTATCCAGGAGTTAAACCAGGTACCTGTAGCCTCTCCTTATCCAGGAGTTAAACCAGGTACCTGTAGCCTCTCCTTATCCAGGAGTTAAACCAGGTACCTGTAGCCTCTCCTTATCCAGGAGTTAAACCAGGTACCTGTAGCCTCTCCTTATCCAGGAGTTAAACCTGTAGCATCCTCGAGTCGAAGACGGGTTGGAATACTCCTCGGGTCGTGGAAAAGATTGTTTCCTGACTGCGAGCCCAAATGCGTTCCTCGTCAGGTAAAGGATGACTCCAAAGACCCAGAGTGATCAGAAAGGTAACGGGCAGAGCGGTTCGACAGCAACACTCGGGTGATGAGTTGCCATATATAATCAGCACCTGTATTTTCAGGCCGGAATCTAGAGGCAGCCTGTTCACATTGGCGGGTGTGGAATATGAGAGGCGGCAAGCGGCTATGGCTGGCTCCACACAGCTATTCATAGACATCGCTGTGAGGGTTCACCTAGGGCTATCAGCATCTCCGATAATGTTGTTTCCTCCCAGACTGATGATTCCAAAATAACTCCGTGACGAAAAGAGTGCATCGGGTCTCTGGTGCAAAAACACTCGTCGATCTTTCCCCCATGCAGGTAGAGAATGAACAGCTCGCAACAAGATGTCTCAGAACTTGTTCGTTTTCCAGTAACTAAAAATACGAGCGTACTACTACTAGTCAGGCTAACAGAGATAAGTGTTAGAACACAACTATGTGGTATGTCAGCACAGTTGTGTGTGTGTGTGTGTGTGTGTGTGTGTGTGTGTGTGTGTGTGTGTGTGTGTGTGTGTGTGTGTGTGTGTGTGTGTGAGTGTGTGTGTGTGTGTTTAGTTGCTTACTTGCTCTTGTTAGTTCATGCACGCAGCATCAAGCACGGACACCTTCACTGACTGTACCTTTGGTCATACAACTGGCACTTCACGCTCTCCTCTCTTGCTAAGCACCCCTCTTCCTTCCTCTGCCTCCTGCTGCTTTTCTTCCTGCACACATGCATGCATGCCTTTCTTTCTCTCAAGGTACAACGTCACACATGATTAGGTGTCACAAAAACCATCAAAACCACAAGAAATAGCTCTATCAAAAGCGACCAGCATCGTACACAGCACAGCATCAAATGGCGGTGGGGGTGGGGTGGGTTTGAGATGGAGAATTTTGCATTAAATGATCGTTGTAAACAGTTGACTCTTCTCGGGATGACAAATGGAAAAACGATAAGCACAAGGCAGGTCATCGTCAGAAAAGGATAATACTCAAATGCAGGTTGATCAGTGGTGATAAAAGATCAGGGCATTGGCAGTTGATATTGGCACCCAGAAGTTCCGGCAAAATCCATGGCATGACCCTTCAGCCACACTAGTCTAGATGCAAAGCAAATCCTTCATGGACTCAACATAGGGTTTTGCAAGAAAGCAAAATAAGGAAAAAGCAAAATTGACGCCGTTTAAATGCAGACCAAGGTAAGGCACGAGGCAAGAGCTGCAAAAGAGCCAACAGCGATGCAAAGCAAGCCACGGATGAACAATCACCTAAATAAGCTAAGCAGCGTTATGGTCGCAGCTGGAAATCTGACAGGGATGCAACTCAGTCCTATTCCACACTGAAAATGAGCTGTGTCATGGACGAGAAGGTGCTAAGACACATTCTACTGTCAGTTGAGCATCGGGAAATAATAAAAAAACACCTTGGCATCTACCCACAGTGCGAAGGGTTTGCCAGGGTTTTGACTCACCCTGTCTTCCCAATTCCATCGTTCTCACTTCAGTATATCTACACGCACTTACTGGCTCATTGGCACACGTTTATGTAAACCAATGTCTCCTCTTCTAGGGTTTGATAGCACAGTGGGGATCAGACAGATGGGATTAAGCATGAAAGTGATGGTGAGGACTCTAATTACCTGTGTGATCTGTGTCGCCTCGACCTGGAAGATCTGGAGAAAAATGGACGGTAGGTGTTTAGGGTTGGCATGCAGTGGGGGGAAGGAGAGAGCAGAAGAACCGATATGGAAGTGAATGGAGAGAAGAGAGAGGAGACACAAAGTGTGGACAAATAAATGATTAATAAAAGGTAGAGGGTGAAGGGTGGAAGGTGTACGACTACAACGAAATGAGGCTGCATACGGGTAGAGGTACCTAGATAAAATAGTTCTATAGATAATACGTGTGGTTATGATGAACTTAACAGGGAAGAGGAAGCAAGTGAAAGAAAGGGGAAGGATGGGAGGAGGAGAGGAGGCAAAGGTAGTGAGAAGGAAGGGGGGAGGTGGAGGAAGGAGGTGGAGGAAGGAGGGGGAGGAAGGAGCAGGAGGAAGGAGCAGGAGGAAGGAGGAGGAGGAGGGAGGAGGGGGAGGGAGGATGGGGAGGGAGGATGGGGGAGAGAGGAAGGAAGAGGGAGAAAGGAAGAGAGGAAGGAAGGAGGGCGGAGGAAGGAAGAGGGAGGAGGGAGGGAGGGAGAAGGGAAAAGGGAGGGAAAGAGTGTGGAAGGGCGGAAGCGGGCGGAGGGAGGGAACAAGAGGAGCAGCAGCAGCAGCAGCAGAACAGGAGGAGGAAGAGGAGTAGACGCAGAAGCAAGAAAACTAGAATGATAATGGAGCGGGAGGAGGAGGACGACGACGATGGAAGAGGACGACGACAGATGCAGCCAAACAACAGAAGAGGGCAAGATGACGATGAAGCAAAGCAGGAACGTAAAAATGACTAGTAGGAGTTGGGGGAATGAGTAAGAAGAATGAGGAGAAGCAACAGGTGCAGGCAGGAGGAAGAGGTGAGCAAGAAGAAGCGGCAGCAGGAAAAGTAGCAGGAAGACCTGGAACAGAAGCAGGAAAAGCAGATGGAGGAGAGAGGCAAAAGGGTCAGCTGGAATGGGAGGAGCATGGACAGGAGGAACATGATGGAGTTTTATGGAAAACCAAGCAGTGGGTCTATTTTCACCCCCAACCTACAGGGGTACATAAGGAGCAGGAACACGAGAAGGAGCAGCAGCTGCAGTAAGCACAGCGGGAGAGGTAGTTTGAGGGTCAAGGTCTTTGGGTGCCAGAGACAAGGATGCCAAGGTGGCGAACAGTAAAAAATGCCGAGTAGTCCAACTGTTATTTTCCTCGAGCTCCTGAAGGACAACTTTCGTCTTGCTTCCAACTTGAATAAAGTTAAACCTTGCCCTCTGGGCGATACTGATTGTATTGCGTAGGAAAGGAAGAAACGGACAGGGAAATACCGTTGACGACGATGATGACATGAAGATGACGACGACGATGATGACGACGACGACTTAAAAGTTTGACCGTCGAGTTGAAAAGATGCCAGGAAGAAAAGGATGACGGAGAGAAGTACTTACTACAGTTGGAAAATTATGGAAGAGAAAGACCAGGCAGAGTGAGCGACAATGGCAAAACACTGAGATAAATATGCATGATGCAGGTGCTGAGAATGAATTCAAAAAAAGAGCCGAGAGAGATAATGAGTAGATCTATGACAGCTTTTGGGAATGTCTATGCATGTGTTCACACAAAGCACTGCGTTTAAAAGATGGCTGGGCTTACTTCTACTAGCACGAACTATTGAATACAACGTTGAAGCCTTGAATTATTTATCTTTAAAAAGTGTATGAGGGTTGCGTGAAGAGTTGAGGCTGAGATGGAGGAGGTGAGAGAAGTTCTAGCACGTTTATTACCTGTGTGACCTCTGTCGTTTCGAACGGGAATATCTGGAGCAAAAATGGACGGGGGTGGTTAGAAGGGCGTGTCAGGCCAGAAAATGTATGTAGCATGGATGCTCAGTGTCTGTGGGGGAAGCCAGACGTCCGACTCCTATTTACTTTTGTCACCTATTCCGTAAGGAGTCATGCTGCACTTAACACTGTCTGCACCAAGACACAGGGTAAGGAAATGCGAGTGGCAAAATAATCACGTCCAAAAGGAATTTTGGTAGTGCGACATTTGTCATCTGTTGAGGTTTCGTTTAGCCACCCATGCAGGGTCTCATGATTTTTTTTAACCATTAAAAACTTAAGCCCCCCCCCCCCCCCCCCCCCCCCCCCCCAATCTCCAATGCATGCCCCCCCCCTCCCCCACCCCACACACTCCCCACCTAAAAACAAACAGTACAGACCGTTGCGATCAAGAGCCCCTTGAACATTCAGTCTTTGCTTCTGAATGTGTGAATATATATATATATATATATATATATATATATATATATATATGTGTGTATATACATGTATACAGATCCAACCCAGCAGGTCCTAACAACCTGTCATACAAGACAAACCAATCTGGGCAAACTGGTCAGAGAGTTCAGACAGCCAGGCAGGCAGAAGGTTGGGCAGACAGCCAGACATGCAGGCAGACAGCGGGAGGGACTGGGCCATAGCAAGTGAGACACGGCTCCAGACATGCTTATGCACAGTGGGGGTGGGATGCTAATGGACGCATCACCATTTCACCAGCGGGGCTTCCTTCCCCAGCACAACAACAGGGCAGACGGACATGCACAGAGGAAGACTGGCAAGATACTGGACAAACGGGCACAGCCCATCCAACAAGGGGAGGGGTGATGGTAACTAGATTCGGGGGTTGAGAGCGAGGTGGGGTGATGGTGCTGTGCATTGGAGCGGGACACAGAGGGGTGGGGAAGTGGTGGGAGGGATGGAGGGAGGAAAGGAGAGACGGAGGAGCAAGTTTACCTTTTGGTTCTTCTGGGTTGAGATCCAGTGGATCTGGAGGAGAAGCTGGCGGAGGAGGAGGACGGGGAGCGAGATCGGGAGCGGGAGCGAGAGCGACTGCGGCTCGGGGAGCGAGAGATGGACACCGACTTGCGGCGGGCTGAGCTGCTGTGCCTGCTACTGCCGCTCTGGGAGTGGGGGGGAGATGGGGGGTTGCGGGGCCGGTCGAAGCCGTCCCCCTTCTCCCCGCCGCCACCCCCACCCCCACCCGACTGCTGAGCAGGGTAGCCGGCCTCGCCCCCACCGTGCCGCGAGCCCAGACGACCGTAGTGAGACCTGCATAGACAGGAGAAAATAGAATGTAATGACAGTAGACAAGGGCGAAACGCAATCTAGCACCAGTCGGCAACTCACACAGTGAGACCAGCAGACAGGGGCAAATCACAATCTTCCATTAGTTAAGACTTCGGGCATCAGGGGATGCAGACAGACAGAAAACATAATCTTACAGCGCAGGCAGAGCTCGGCCAACCAGTTTGCACTGGAGGAATCGCCGTCTACAAGCACAGTCTGGGCCTCGGCATCGCCCCTCTCAGACATAGAGGCAGCACCATCACTGATAGTGTCGGATAACACATTGAACACCCAGACATTCAAACTTACAGACGTGGGCAAGACGAAATATATGCATAATACTAGTCAAATCTCATGCATTTGAACTGCAAGACACAGACTGTAGCGTCAATTTCCACACGGGAGACGCTTATAAAAATAGTGAAGCCTGCAGACTTACAACAACAACAACAACAACAACAACAAAGACGGTGCAATCTGAGGGAGGACTCGCATTTCGTAAACGAGACATCTGCCGACTTATAAAGTCGACTTCAACAATATGGTTGAAACAAGAAAGCTGGTAGCAAAATTTGCAGGGGTGCAGACCTCTGCCGATTGTGAAAGTCGACTACAACAACATGGTTGACACACGAGGATTAGTGGACAGCAGGACTCACACACACACACACACACACACAACCTTTGTTTATCGACACAGAAGACATCGTCCTGCTCATCGTGAGCGTCACAAGAAACATGTACACTCTCGGCCGTTCTACTATTAAGTAAAGGTACACGCTGGCATTAACGGTCATTAACCTCGTTAGTATGAATGCCTGTTGTGACAGATGGATAGATATGCCCCCAAAAAACCACCGTTAGCGGCCGAACAAGCGCGCGCGCGCATACATACACACAAGCACACAATAAAGCATACAAACACACAAGGAAGCACACAAGCAAGCTGGCACACACACGCGCATGCGCGCACACACACATACATACATACACAGAGGCACGCAAACACACACACAAACATTCATACAGAGGCACGCACGCACGCACGCGCACACACACACACACACACACCACGCACAAACGTACCTGCACACAAACATACCTGCGCGCGCACGCACGCACACACACACACACACACACACAACATATGCATGCTACTTCGTCAGACGGCAAACCCATGACCGCCACAAGCAGGTGTTGAGTGCGTGTGTTCTGGTACATGCACGGGGTGCAGAGAGAAGCAAGGCTGGGAATGCAAAACACACACCGACCTGCAGGGGACCGATATACCACTCCTCGCGTTCTACCCAACTTCTGACTTGGGTGAGCCGGGAGAGGGTGCGGAGTGAAACTTCTCACGCATCATGGAGCTTGGAAGCGTGTGTGTGTGTGTGTGTGTGTGTGTGTGTGTGTGTGTGTGTGTGTGTGTGTGTGTGCGTGTGTGCGTGTGCGTGTGTGTGTGTGTTTTGAGAGAGAGAGAGAGAGAGAGAGAGAGAGAGAGAGAGAGAGAGAGAGAGAGAGAGAGAGAGAGAGTACATGTGTGCGCGCGTGCGGTTCCTCCGCTCGGTGTGTGGGACTAGTTGAGGTATATAATAATATTACTGACAAGACAGAGCTTCTGTGGATGAAGGTGGGAAGTAAGTACCTCTGTAGAGGTTACCCACAAGCACAAGCGCAACGTCTGCACGAGTGGACGCATAGAAGCACACATGGACGCATGCTTAAGCACATGTACGTATACAAGAGCACACACACACACACACACACACACACGTATCACACACACACACGTACGTATCACACACATGCTGGATACATGCACTAATACGCAAATTCAAACACACACAGACTCTCTCTCTCTCTCTCTCTCTCTCTCTCTCTCTCTCTCTCTCTCTCTCTCTCTCTCTCTCTCTCTCTCTCTCTCCCCCCCTCCCTCCCTCGAAAGCGACATGACAGTTAAAGAGGAGGAGAGGAGGAGACACATAGGCCATCCCCCCACCCCCCTCTTAAAAAGAAAGAGATGGAAAAAATAAGAACTGGAGAGACTGGATGAGAACGTGTGAAAAGAGGATGGATGGATGGATAGTGTTTTACGGCCTATCAGCCTTTTTAGGCTATGTAAGGCCATTTAGCACGAAAATTACAAGAACAGTTTAGAGTAAACGCTAATCAATCACGGTGTCCCTAGGTATTCGCCTCTTACGAATCGCGTAGGGAGACGCAGTGGGTCAATTCTTACCCCGAACCCACAGGAGGAAGAAAAGAGGGGGGAAGAATAGAGGGGGGGGGGGAAGAAAAGAGGGGGGAAAAGAGGAGGAAAAAACCATTTAAGCAATTTTCTTTACGTCATCCAAGCAACTTGATAGGAAAAGACTGCATCGTCATTGTCCTTATCCACGCTCTAAATCCCCAAAACCCTTGTTAACTGCTTTCTATCAATACCGAGACATGGAGAAAATTAACACAGATCCCCCATTTGCACGCAAACAGAGCAATTCAGAGCTTCTCTATGAAGTAGATGCGCTTCACACACACAGCTGCTGTGGCACGCTGTAAAATGTCTGCAAACTCAGACACCGAACGACTCTGACGAGGAAGTTATCAACAGATAGAATCTCACGCCAAAAGTCATAAAAAGCAGGCATGAACATCATCGTTAAAGGGGGTAGTGAGTGAGAGTGGGAGTGGGGGTCGGAGGGAGAGGGAGAGAGAGAGAGAGAGAGAGAGAGAGAGAGAGAGAGAGAGAGAGAGAGAGAGAGAGAGAGAGAAAGAGACAGAGAGAGAGACAGAGACCGACAGAGAGAAAGAGAAAGACAGAGATATAGATAGAGACACAACCAGAGAGAGAGAGAGAGAGAGAGAGAGAGAGAGTGGGAAAGAGAGAGAAGGGGGGGGGGGGAGGGGAGAGAGGAAGAGGAGAGGGATCACATTAGCAATGCACATCGTCATGAAACCTTATTCCATCAGAGGAATGACGTCCGATGCCCCAAAAGCCCCGAGTCAGACATGTATGCAAGACGGAAAGGTGTGTGGCCTTTTACAACGCAAGCATCCACGCCAACCATGCGAACGAGCGCTTCGTCATTGCAACGACACCTGTCAGACTATGCCGCATGCACTTGGCAGCAAACAGCACACAGCAGAAAGAGGACAAAGGAGATCCAAGGCACAAAAAGCAAGCCATGCCGTCAGCCAATCGCCATCCCTGAATCGTCCTCATGAGAGGATCATCACAAACGACGGTTCATTTACCGTCGTCAGTGAGTTCCTTCAATGCCATCCTTCTTCGATGGCGCTCTCAACATCAATGACATCAACACTGCCGTCATCAGTATAACATCGCCATCCCAGTCGCCATCAACGAGTTCTTTCCTCGCCATTATTCAGGAATGCCAGTCATTAGTAATGACATCAATCAGCATTGCCATCATCAGGAGACCATCGCCATCCAGGTCGCCAGCAATGAGTTCTTTTACTGTCATCCTTTATCGATGCCGTATTCATCATTATCAACATCGACATGGCCATCATCATCAGATAACATAATCCACGTTGCAATGGTCATCATAACGACGATTCCTTTTATTGCAATTTTGTTGCAGAATCAGTGGCGCGATCGTCTTCGTCATGGACACTATTTTGTCATCAATAATGTCGAGGTCACAGTGATTACTGTTGTCCTCTAGGTCATCACCATAATCACCCTGGTTATCAACGAAACCACAGCCATTACAAGCGGCAATATCATCATCACCATCATCATCATCATCATCATCATCATCATCATCATCATCATCATCATCATCATCATCACCACCACCACCACCATCCCCCACGAGATGAGCACTGCAGTGGCAGCATGCCAATGTGGAAAGCCGTTAGGCAGGCAGGCAGGCACACAGCGAAGGGTATGGGGGAGGGGGCATTCTGTACCTTGAATCTAGGGGGGCAGGCGGCCTTGGGGGTGCCACCAGTGAGCTCCTGGGGGGTAGAGCACCGAAGCTGGGCCTGTCCCGAGAGGGTCGGCTGCGGAAGTGAGGGGGTAGAGCCGGGGTGTCCCCGGAGCCTGTGGCTTTCTGTCCAGGGTGCGGAATGAGGGGGACATCAGGCCCTCCCTCCGTCCCCCCACCTCCTCCTCCACTCTCCACGCCTCCTCCACTACAATGGCAAAGCAGTGGCAGTGCAGACATAGGGACAGTCAGACAGACACTGGGACAGACACACGCAGTGACAGTCAGACACAGGGACAGTCACACACATACAGGGACAGTCTCACACACACAGGGACAGTCACACACACATAGGGACAGTCAGACAGACACAGGGAGAGTCACACACAGTGGCAGCCAGACACACTCAGTAACAGCCAGACACACACAGTGACAGCCAGACACACACAGGGACAGCAAGACACACACAGGGACAGTCACTGGGACAGCCATAGAGACGGACATAGAGACAGACATAGAGACAGACAGGAAAGGTTAACAGAGTGCCAGTGAGACAGTGATGGACTGACAGAGAGAGACAGACAAAGACTGGCAGATGAGTCCGACTGTCAGGGACTGACAGGAAGAGGTCTTGAGACTGATACAGAGACAGACGGAGGAACGGAAGAAGGGACGGTCGGACGGACGAATGCAGGACAGGCGCTCAGATAAAGTGGTATATATTCAAACAGACAGGCGCAACCAGCACACACACGCACAGGCTTTTGAACAAAAGCACTTAGAAACGTGCTGTTGTGTTTGAGCGCGCCACGAGAACACAAACATATACACGCACACACACGTACACACATCTTTGACAGAAATAACGAATCATCGTACAGTACCCATCCATTATGCACAAGAAATGAACAGGAACACGGGTGAGCAGGTGAGTGACCGGATGTTGAAATATTTCATTTGGTCATTTTCCGTACTTTTACCTTGTTTTCTGCACGGTCACATTTACATTCACACACATATATATGCACACACACTACCCACCCACCCACCCACCCACACACACACACATATGCACACACTACACACACACTACACACACACACACACACACACACACACACACACATATGCACACACTACACATGGATGGATGGATGGAGTTTAAGGGCCTATCAGCCTTGTAGGCTATATAAGGCCACAACGTTAAGAAACACTTCCACCATGGTAATATAACTCTCCGCGACAGCGGAGTATAGTACAATTCACTGAACTAGTGATATAAAATCAATAAAATCGAGTCCCACAGCCCAACAGCCAGCAAAGGCAGTGCATAGCCTTCAAACACGAAAAAGCATAATAATGAAAGGGCAAAATGTCACATCTCGATGTCCTTGACACCGACAATGCATTGAGGGATAGGTGGATGGAGCCCAAGGGCTCATCAGGTTTTAAGGTCATTCAAGGCCACAACATACTTTCACTGAATAAAAATGAGCAATTAAAAGATTACCACAGAAGACGTAAGTAGAGAAATATCGAAAACAATTAAGATATAGTACAACTCATATACGAGAATAATACTCAGAATCTATCAAAAATTTTATCCAGCAAGAGGATCTTTAAAAATGTGAGACAGACTGATCGACCCACCCCGTAGATGAGCAAGTCGAGGGCACTCCACCAGAACGTGCCGCATGGTAAGCCTGCACTGGCAGGTGCGGCACTCCGGTGGAGGCTCGGACAGCACCAAATAGGAGTGGGTCAAAACAGAATGGCCGATCCGGGAATGGCAGTGCACAACTTCCTCTCTTCTCGTGAGCGATGTGGGGAAGAGTCGCTCACCCCACAAGGAAGATACTTCATGAAGTTTGTTACGTGCCCTGCCGTCCCAGTCGGCCTGACACAGGTTAGAAATATATTTATTAATACGGGGTACCAGGTCGCCCGCCGGGACCCTGCCCGGGGACACAGGAAGGGAGAGAGCAGACTTGGCAGTTTGATCTGCTCTCTCGTTCCCCGGGATGCCCATATGGCTAGGGACCCAGCAGAAGACGACCTCAGTACCCCCACACTGTAGTCGACACAGATGAACAGATATACCAAACAGATAAGGATGGGAAATCTCCCTACCCCGCAGAGCCTGTAATTTAGGGCTCGTGGCAGTCTCTTGCTCTGGACTACGCCAAGAGCGGCCTCAAGTGCACTAAGCTCCGCGGAGTAGATCGAAGTCCCATCCGGAAGGCGAAAGCGCAAGACGGAGTCGCGGGCGACAACAGCTGCCGCCACACGATCTCCGTCTTTAGAACCATCTGTATATAATGGGTACACACACACACACACACAAAACACACTCACACACATATGCACACACTACACACACACATATGCACACACTACACACACACACACACACACAAAACACACACACACACATATGCACACACTACATACACACACACACACATGCACACACACACACACACACACAACACACAATCATACCTACACTCACCACACACACACACACACACACAGCATGCAGGCGCACGAAAAATCCAAAGGATATGCTTCTAGTCCTAGCTACCAGTCCATTACGAAACTAACAATCCTTGGGGCGGAGTTTGCCACGACAATATTCATCTAATTATCCAGTATTACCAGTGCACCTTGCAAAACCCGACTGCCAACATAAGCTGACTGTGCTTCCATAACCCCTTCCAATAGTAAGACGACAAAGCTGCCTCCCCAAAAGATGTAAACAATTTATTCAGAAAACAACCCATGTTACTGTTTCAGGCTTTCTTCTAACGATATATATACAAAACACAAGGTCAACGTTTCGAGTACACTTTATTCACACTCGCACACCATTAAAAAAGGTTCGACTCCTCCGGTTTCACTCTTAATTCACAAGCAATATAAATACTGCGAAAGAAAATGCACTCGCCAGTAATCCCCTTTCAAGCATATTTACTGGTCTTTTTTCACCAATTATAAATAATCTCAGCCGACATCAAACGTTCCCACGGGAAAACGACACTACGGTGCTCGGTCTACACGCAGTTCGAGCCACTGAGGCAGAGAGCCTCGAAGTGGAGCTGGAATGTGAAGACCAACCACCGATTGAGAGCTGCTAGTGGGAACATGTGCGTGCACGATAAACCGTCACGCCGCATGCCTTCCAATGCGCCCCATCAATCACGTGGGACAGAAGGAGGCGAATCGAAACGTCAGTCAGGCTTGCAGCGGCGCAGTAGCCACAGCCCGTCGTGCTCTCTCTCGTTGGGCATGCACCGGTAAACACAAAACGTGCAACGAACGTCGCTACAATCATGCCGTGGCTAAGCCGCTTGCAAAAGGCAAACAGGCAATCAGGCAGGCCGAGGCACGAATACAGAAACAGACTATAGATCCACAGCCCGCCCATAGGCTTGCTTGGCTGCCTGCCTCAAAGCGGATTGGATGGGGGAGTTTGCTGGGGAAGCCGGAGGAGGGAGGGAGGGAGAGAGAGAGAGGTACTTACGTAGATACGATGTTTACGCCTCTACGTGTCTACGAGAATGTACGCAAACAAATGTGCATATCTCTCTTTCTCTCTCTCTCTCTCTCTCTCACACACACACACACACACACACACACGCGCGCGCGCGCGCTTGTTTTTTCTCCATCACATCCCATCTCCCCACTACCACCCTACAGGTCAACAGCAACAGCATTCCTATTCGTCAAGGGCAGAGCTGTCTTGCAGGTTATTTTTTCTGTATGAGCATGCCTTCACCATGAACGCGCACCGTGTATCCTGGGGTATTATCTCTGTATTCGTGTTATTTCTCTACTTCTGCTCGAGTCCAGTAATGTAGGTAGGTGCCTGTTCCCAAGACGAATGAGCGTGTCTTTATCATGTCCACGTC
>JAWQFJ010033017.1:0-10000 GCA_034096865.1 Theodoxus fluviatilis
CTGTACTTAATTGCAGAACATTAATGCCGCACACTATGTATATAATTACGCACACTCTGTACTTAATTGCAGAACATTAATGACGCACACTATGTATATAATTACGCACACTCTGTACTTAATTGCAGAACATTAATGACGCACACTATGTATATAATTACGCACACTCTGTACTTAATTGCAGAACATTAATGCCGCACACCCAGTTCTTGATTACAGGAAACTAACGCCGTACACTCAGTGTCCAGGCACAACATTTGCTCGAATCGCGCTTTTTGCAGGCACCACTAGCGGCATGTTTTGCGCTTACGCATGTAAACAAATGTCCGGCATTTCTTTAGCCATTCGTATGCAAGACGCTCATTTTAAGAATCACTGACTCAAAGAAACTGTTACCGAATTGCAGTATTATTTCTTAAAGCTCTATGTAGAATACCTCAACAGTTCGTTCAAATTGCTACTTTATTCAGGTCAAAATGTGCGTTACTGAGTAATGCGGTACAATGGCAACTGTTGAACTCAATCTCGTTGTCAACAACAGACACGTTAACGACTCCTTCGAACAAGAGTCCGCCAGGATAGATAATTACGGCTCACAATATATGTTAAGTCTCGGCCAGACAGAAAAATGACGCTCGCGAGGGTTTAGATAGATGTCACATGACCGACGTTTGTGTCTCAAAACACTTACTCGACTTCTTTGAACATGAGGAGATAATCCGTTCACGTGACCACAACAAACATTTTGGCGACACTTTCGAAATTATTTCCGTTGTTTGGTTAAAATTTATTTGCATGTGCGTCGATATTTCTTTAACATGAGCGTTGTGCATGCGCACTTGAGAAGAAATAAATGGCGGAGCACGGCGCGGGGCAGCTAGTCTCGGCCTGTCATACAACGCTGCATGCGGGATCTGAAATGTGTATCACATGCTCGAATTTTGTGTCTAGACGCGTCATACGGTGTGCGGCATTAGCCTCCTCTGATTAAACACTAGCTCTGTTATATCGAACCTTAACTGGCGTCACTGGATTACGTAATATCATGATAAATGATGAAATTTCCTGAGTAAATGTGTTTCTTTAAAAGTATAGTCACCTGAATTTTCTTGAAATGGATTAACATTCCTTGTTATGTGAGTGTTGAGCACGATGAAATCAACTGCGGGAGAGCACCGCCATCTTATGGACAATTTGTTGCTGCTGATTGTCATCGATCTTTGTTGATTATCGTCATTGTACATATATTATTCTGATGCTGATTATTAACTGTCTGAAAATGAAAGTTAGAATTAATACAAGGATAAGAATGACTTCTCAGACTCGGATGTAGAGATATTTTCTTCCAAAGAGATGAGTAAGTGTCTGATTCTGATTAAGAATACTGTTTTGCTTTTTTGGCATTTGAAAGTATGATACATGTACATACAAATGAATCCGTTATATGCAATACAATTAGTACTGCGTCATACACAAGTTAGTATTTGAGTATTCCGATGATTGCACCCTTAAACAATTGTTTACTGACTCACATATTGTATTCCCGGGTGAAATAAATATTTTTGTTTGTAGTTTGAATATGAGGGAAACAGCCGTATGCACAACCTACATGAAAAAAAGATCTCAGTGACAGCAATAGTTAGATTCAAGCTGGTGAGATATTTCTGTGCACAGAGATGAATGGTCTAGGTCTCTGACACCGACATATACTATGGTAGCATTCTGGAAAAACGTTTGTAACAAAGTTGCAATGTGTTTAATCACTATTTTCTCTCTTTTCTCCATATTGCCGGGACACAAATAAAATTATTATTTTGCTTTTGATTAACATGTGTTGTTGTCCATATATCATATTCGCTGTTTTGAAATAAAATACATTAAGCTTAGCCCTTCGCAATTAGTAATTGCAATTAGAAAGTGACACCATCCAGTTTCCAATGAACTTTGCTAACTGCTCCAATGTTTGAGAGATAGGATATAATGCAAACTACTAGATCACTGTATATGTTCTGGAAACTTTGTCAATAAAACTACTTTTGTAGCATGTGTGTGTGTGTGTGTATTTGTGTGTATTTGCGTGTGTATATGTGTGTATTTGTGGTGTGTGTGTGTGTGTGTGTGTGTGTGTGTGTGTGCGTGCGCGCGCAAGATTCCCATACGCTAATATGAGACATTGAAAGCAATTTCACAAAACGCATGCGTACCCTGCTGCTATGCAAGTATATAATCCGTGACGAAATCTGTGTGTGGGAGAATTCAATGTTTTCATTTAAACACTGTACAGATGACCGTCGATTTTGACAAAGTCGTTAGTGGACCTGCTGGCAGAGACTATGTCTGTGACCAAATCAAGGCGGACTGCAGTGTACATTTTGGCAGAAGTCTTTTTTTTTACGGGCAAGCAAATTCTGACCTTGAAAATGCGTTCTCCATCTTTATTTGGTGTTCTTCCGTAACAGAAGTCGGAGGCCACTTGTTTCAAACTGGCCATCTCAAACGTCGCACGCCATTAGGGGTGCACATACACACATACACACACACATGCACACACACACACACACACACACACATGCACACGCACACACACGCACATGAACAGGCACACACACGCACATGCACACGCACACACACACAAACACACACACACAAGCACACGCACACACACGCATCTGCACACGCACACACACAAACACACGCACACACACGCATACAATCACACATACATACACACAAACATACAAACACACACATACGCATACATTCACTCACACACACACACACACACACGCACACACACGCACACACACACACATGCACATGCACATACACACACACACGCGCGCGCGCGCGCACACACACACACACGCATACTTAGAAACACATATACATACACATGCGATCACTCACACACGCGCACGCACACACACACACACACACACACACACACACACACACACACACACACACAGACACATACGCACATACGCACACATACATACACACATACACACACACAAACACACACGCCTACATAAAAAACACATACACACATACATAGAAACACACATACATACACACGTGCACACGCAAGTACCAACAAACACTGCCATGAAAGCACTCGCACTTACGAATGTATCCACTTTCTGGACCTCCTTTCTCTCAAGAAAAATTTACACCACAGAATCTCATTACATTTGCTGGAAGAGCATATCGGTGACTGAGTGCGTAACAAAACATTCAAAGCCGAAATGACTTATGCTGATGACATGTTCGCACAAACGATAAAGGTATAAAAGCTACAATAGTCATTGTAAAGTTAACTTTGTCATAAAAAGAAGAAAAAAATACAGAAAAAAACTAGAAAAAGCCAAATCGAAATAGTTATGTTTTCACACAAATACTCATTTGCATGTTATTTACTGCACACACAATAAGAGATAAACTACTACTGTAAAAGAGTGGGTGCTGAGCTCTGTCGTATAAGCAGTATAAACCTAAGAGGTGTGGTTTCAAATAGCAATGTATCTTCTATGTCCGGATCTCAAACCGCTTTACACTTTACCCCTTGAATCGCGGGATGGCGTAATAACTCCTTCAATGGCATCTGACCACAAATACAGTGACGAATAGATCAGATGTTCACAGTAAGGTACCAGCACCAATTCCACTTCCAGGAGGATATTCCAACCCGATTATTGCTCATGGCCACGCCCAAGGGTTAACCTCACTACGTTGTGCCATCACTGCCATGACAGGTACTCGGTTTTACTCCTGGATGGAGAGGAGCAAAGCTCAAGGATGTCACTTTGTTAACCGCTCAGCTTCCAACGCCACACCCATCGCTACAAGCGACTGCGGGTCAAGCGCGCTATTGACTCGGCCACAGAGCCCACTAGTGGTGGTGAGCGTGAAGATTGATGACTGTTCTTTTTTTCCTCATGGCGGTCCATGGTTGAACACTCACAGGATATTCGACAGACTTTCAGACTACTCGGTCGTCCCATGCAGGTTGACGACTTCCTTTTCATTTCTCTCAGCTTTCCTCTGTCGCCTCTCTCTCTCTCTCTCTCTCTCTCTCTCTCTCTCTCTCTCTCTCTCTCTCTCTCTCTCTCTCTCTCTCTCTCTCTCTCTCAAGCCCTTGTACCAGCAGTCTTTTATCTCCACTACGATTTTTGGGCTCCTCCCTTTAACTCAGAATGGCTAAGGTAGTTTGATTGCCATGTGCCAATGATATTTACATAAAAGATTATGTTGCCATTGAGTTAAGGGATTTTACTGTACGAGATACCAAGCAAACGAGGCACTTAGGACACTAAAATGGTGTTCTGCGTATTTAATTGCGCACATCTAGTTAGAGATCTCACATTTCTCTGACCTGTGAACCTGTGTTCCTTCATCTCTTTCTTATTCAAAGCCGAAATAGAGCTTCTCAAGAGAACCAGACTCCCAGACGGCAACGTGACCGTTTCCACTATGATGACTGTTACATGTGTCCTTCCTCTTTAGGAGGCCCTTTGAGATTCTTAGAAGTGTATATCTTTGTTAACCACACGTTTTCTACAAATCCAGTCCTAAGTCAAATGTTGAAGTATTTGCAGATGCAAGTATTCTCTAAGTATGCAGTTTTTTTTCTTAATATTACATTAACATATGATCACAGTAGGATCAAATTTGTTCCGGTAATGCCCATATGAAGATAGATGTCGCGCTAGCAGCAATAACAAATAGCCTCTAAAATTTTACTGCACAGATGTTACAAAAACGAGTTAAGGCAAGAAAAAGTATATATTTATGCATTTTAACGTATCTTTGCAGGCTAAATATTAGAGAAAATGAAAATCTGGTGTCGCTGGCGTGCATTGCTGCCAAAACATATAAATGACCCAGATGAAATTTCAATACATATTTTTGCCTTCAGCGCCGAATGGCCTTGAGCGAGTTAGGACTGGCTTCGTGCTGGCTAGTCACACATGCTCTGGACAGGGAAGATCCGAATGTGGAACTGCTTCTCTATTGGTCACAGCGTCTTCACACTCTTTTCCAGGGAAAAGGCACGTGTAATTTTGTCAATTGATCGAATAAATTCACTACTATGAATACACCTGAGGAATCCGGCACGCATAAAATCCCCAACGCACCCTTGCATTCAAGACAAAATAGTCAAAGGGGGACGGACGGCAAAAGCTCTAATAATGCGCCTGCGCAGTTGCAACGTCAGATGTCTTTATTCTCTGCGGGACCAAATATAACGTTGCCTTGATAATTTCAAGCCAAAGCCGACCATTCTGGACATGTTGTGTCGTACTTTCATGAACAATGCCCTAGCGAAGAAAGATATCGGCCTTTCAGGGCAAAACCCTCAATAGCGCATTGATTTCCTCTTTAATTTTTGTTAAAAGTACATAAGAGCTTCTAATTAAAACCCCAAAAGCTGGTACATAATTAAAGGAAACTAACGCCGTACGCACAGTGTCCAGCCACAAAATTTGCTCGATCGCACTTATTACAGGGACCACTTGCGGCGTGTTTTGCACTTATACGTGTACACACATGTCTGGCGTTTTTTTCGCCATTTGCATGCAAGACGCTCATTTTAAGAATCACTGACACAAAGAAACCGTTGGCAGTATGGCAGTATGAAATGCTCATATATCTCTGTGGGATACATTAATAGTTCGTGTAAATCGTTACCATTTTCAACTCGAAATATGGGTTAATGAGTGATGCGGTACACTGGCAACAGATGAACTCAATCTTGTTGGCAAAAACAGACACATTAACGACTCCTTCGAACAAGAGTCCGCCAAGAGTTCCGTTGCACTCTGTTTTATCTCTGCTACGATGGAGCAGGCTGAAGCATCTGTATTGATTTTTTTAATTCTCAAAAAGCACACTATCATTAAATGTAGAGGCTTTTGGAGGCCCTCTTTGGATAAATGTGTCTCCAAAAGTATTTCACATTCAGTCTTATCCCTCTTGATCAAAGAGACGACTTAATGACAGCATTAGAGTCAATTATCATTGATACACAATCTTTGGTGACGTTTCACCCAGTGGCAGAGGTCAACTTCCTATCAAGGTCGCGCAGCAGCTGGAGCATCTCAGAAGGCGCTCTAACTGCTTCACACTAGAGTGCGCCACTTGCTGTGCCTAGCAACAATGAAACCACAGCACCCGTAGCCGCATTTGATTGGCTCATACTAAACAAAATTAAATGGAAGTCACTCCACGGACTTGCTCGGTAAACATGCCTCGAGCCGTAGGGTTTACAGCCATGGGAGTGGCAAACGTGCCCATTGCTTTCAAATTTCGAAGAAATGACTGTTTTAGTGCTCTCATCATTGTGGCATAATGGATTGTATGTCATGATTTGATATATGTGACGAGCCACGACAAAACCAGTGCTAAGTCGCGCGGCACTATTTTGCGCTACGACTGAAAAAAGGCAGGGAGGGTCACTCTGGGTGATTTTCACTTTTTGATGAAAATAGATTCTACATGGTTCAAACTATCATGCCAGTAAAGGAAACATTTTGAAGAATTATATTTTGATGGTAAAATAAAGACTTTTGTGTTATGTATTGTTTCAAAAGCTCCCTGTAATTAGCGTTAATTGCCTCATTTTAGCCGCAATAAACACACCTAAACCCTTGCAGAACCCCTTCATGTTATATACCGTTAGAAAGGCCGCTCTCTCGGCGTTCCCGCTCTGTGGATGTCGAAGAAAAATAAGGTCAGCTATTTTTGGAAACGGAGTTTGAAATACCGTTGCTAAGGTGTTTAATGTCTGAAGAGAGTAAATCTTCTGAGACCGTTTTTTCAAAATGACCGCTGCTTCAGTACCCAACTTGAAATGCCTGTAACTCCTATTCTAATTAACTCACATTGTTCATTCTTATATCAAAACAAACAGAAATGAATGCAGAATTCAAAAGTATTAAAACCCCATTTTGTCCAAAAATGGACTTAGCACTGGTTTTGTCGTGGCTCGTCACATATGTAGTAAACGTAGGCAGTTATACCCATGTCAGTAACGAAGTAGCAGATTCCCTTAACCTTCATTTATGACTGGCGATTGTTATGTCTCTTTTGGTATTAACGATAATCGACCGTAATAATTTTATCAAGTCGTCTAATCAAAAGGGGAAAAAGTTAATGTGAAATCATTTTGAGGATTCTTGTATTCGCAGAGGGCTTCCAAAACCCTGTACTTCTAATGATAATGTGCTTTGTAAATAATTAAAGAAACCAACCAATCGAAACTCCTGAGCCTCCATCATAGTGGAGATTCAGCAGTATGCAACGGAATGCAGGGTTAATCACATCTCGGCCAGACAGAAAAATGACGCGCGCGAGGCTTTAGATAGATGCCAGATGACCGACGTTTGTGTCTCAAAACACTTACTCGACGTCTTCGAACATGAGGAGATAATCCGTTCACGTGACCACAGCTAACACTTTGGCGACTCTTTCGAAATTATTTCTGTTGTTTGGTTAAAATTTATTTGCATGTGCGTCAATATTTCTTTAACATGAGCGTTGTGCATGCGCACTTGAGAAGAAATAAATGGCGGAGCACGGCGCGGGGCAGCTTGTAGCGTGGAAAATAGTGACCGGAAGTCATCGCAGAGTTATCTGCTCGGGACGTGCTGAAAATTCAACTCTAAAAAGAGACGGCACCCGCCACTCCGCCTGACTGACTTGGCACGCCCGGGGAGTTATGCTAAGATCCGGCCGCGTTAATATATCTGCGTTTTGTGACAAACGTCTTTCTCGGCGGTACTGTACTCCATGCACCTTAACGGTGCGCGTGATTCGGGTGTAATCTTAAGCTAAACGACGTTTATTGGCACTGCTGAAATGGTCGAAGTCGGAAACATTCGGAACGTCGTTTAGCTTAAGATTACACCCGAATCACGCGGACCGTTAAGGTGCATGGAGTACAGTACCGCCGAGAAAGACGTTTGTCACAAAACGCAGATATATTAACGCGGCCGGATCTTAGCATAACTCCCCGGGCGTGCCAAGTCAGTCAACGGTCGCGTTTTATAAAACCAGACTACAAATAGACTACAGGGAGATGACTCCCATATTATTTCCGGCAGGGGAGACGGCTTTGCACGGGGAAAAACTTTTTTGAACGCTACATCATGTGTTAAACTACACGGATGCACCAAAAACTCGTAAAGCAACTATGCAATGCGTCGTTTGTCGGAATATATTCCATGCGAAGAACAGGTGCAGGAGCGGTCGCATAAAGAGAGAGCCGAGCAGATAACTCTGCGATGACTTCCGGTCACTGTTTTCCACGGGACACTATTTTCCACGCTACACAGCTTGTCTCGGCCTGTCATACAACGCTGCATGCGGGACCTGAAATGTATATTACATGATTGAATTTTGTGTCTAGACATAACATACGGAATTAGCGTCCTCTAATCAAGAACCTTCTCACATCACTCCTAATTCTGGTGCGAAAATCCTTTCCTTTTTATGTGACTATTTGTAATTTTAAAAATGTGTTAGATAACTTGTGGACAGTTTCGTCTGCTGAAATTTTGCATGTTTACATAAAAGAGGTGAGCGTTTCTCCTGTAGGTGTTTGTAGTCTCAGGATATCTTCCGCCTCGAGTTCATACATTTATTTACGAGCGTTTTTTAAGAATTGTGTTCCTTAAATCACTGCATATAAGTTGACAAAGCTTTAATTCAAATTCTACAGTTTAAGCAGAAATGTCACTGCCGATGTATTCTTTAGAATCAACACGTCTGCTCAGATGCTGCCTGATTGTGTACTTCGCTGCATCAGCACAAACGGGAACTTTTTCGTGTTGTGATTAGCTTCATGTCCTATATGGGTGGTTCTGCTTTCGCATGTCTATTCATTATCAGAAGACTCACTTTATCTAGTAAGAACCATCGACAGCTTCCATCCACTGATGTGGCAGACTGCTCCAGTGCAGCGGCAAGAGAACATGTTAGTGACTTCATTGTAGGCTACTCCTAGGACTGTCGTGCAAAGCGCCAAGGAGCTGCCAGTGCCCGCCATACATATGTTCTATACATGATATTACATACACGTACACTGAAAACAAGACACAACCGATCCCTGAAGATATACGATTAGAAGGACCTGTGGCATCTTTAAGTGCATTATCTTTTGAGTATCGGCGCGCACCTTTGATTATGTAGTAAAATTAATGCATGTTGAAAAAGGAAGTTTAATGCAAATAGGGTGAATGCATGGATTGACGACGAGCAAACGGCTTTGGTTAAAGGAAACAGTCTCATTGTGAGCACGGAGTATTATCTTTTCTCGTTTCCGTAACTTAATTTGACACTTTTGCATGACCTTTAGATTCCAAGACCCGATGCAGAGGTCTATTCACAACCCAGTGCAAAAAGCAGATATGTCTTCTGTATTCTCTACTTTTCAATCAAAATTCGTTTCACTAGGTTCACACATGAAGACAAAGCCAAGCGAAAAAGTCAAATTAGAAGCAGTTTTCCCAGATAAAGGACACTCCAGATATGGTTGCTCGCAAGTGTTCTGTGCTTTTCCTTTTTTCTTTTCTTTTTGGGGGTTGCTTTTCTTCCACACAATCTAATGAAAAACTTGCTAAGCATTTGAAAGTGACTTTTGGTGTGTCTAAGAAAAATGCTACTCATTTTCAGCTTGTTTACAAATCTGTTTAGGGTGTTAATGCAAAGACTTGTCCAAGCAGAAACATCGCTATACCCAATTGTGACATTTTGCTAGCATTCAATAAGGACTCAGCGTACGAAAAGGTCTGCATTGCCGCCGCGTGTTTCGGACGACCAGCTGGTGTTGGCCTCCACGCCGTCCATGCTCACCAGGGGCGGGTTTCAAAATGCGAAGATCTCGGTAGATCTACGTAGATCTCGCCGAATGGGCAGTTTCATTCTTTGCTTGCTATCGAGCCAATCGAAGACGAGCGTAGATTGAGCGAGGCAGCTTGAGAGGTGCCTAGCTTTTAAG
>JAWQFJ010033019.1:0-50000 GCA_034096865.1 Theodoxus fluviatilis
CATTTGGTCTCATCTCTGTGTGTGCGTCTGTATGTGTATGCGTGTTTTTGCGTGTGTGGGGGTGGGGGTGGGGGGTGGGGTGGGGGTGAGAGAGAGAGAGAGAGAGAGAGAGAGAGAGAGAGAGAGAGAGAGAGAGAGAGAGAGAGTGCGTGCGTGCGCGCACGCGTCTGTGTCTGCATGTGTGTGTGTGTGTGTGTGTGTTTGTTCGTTTGTGTGTGACTACCTGTCCGTTTTATGTCCGTTATGCCGTTTGTGAATGAATCTTTTGCGTAATCATTCGTTCGAAAGTCTTACTTTCTGGTTTTCTTGAACAATGTTCATTTTGAAATCCACATTTGGGTGTGTCCGGAGGGGGAAAACCTCTTTTCCAGATGCGCTTATTAGGCAACGCTTCTATATCTTCTGGACCGCCGCCATCACGTATCTTCATAATTGTCTGTTACACCAGAATTGAAGTGTCTCTGTAATTCACATTCAAATAAAGCACACATTTGAACTTTCTTCAAATCCTGAGCAGTTTAAATGTTTATCCCTCCAGGTTTACTGGAGGTCCTCACAGCTTTATCTGTCTGTCTGTGTGCGTATGTGGGGGGGGGGGGGGGGGGGGGGGGGGAGGTCTGTCCAACCTTCCCCGTATCATCGGGCTCTTAGTGATTGATATTAGGGAGATATCGAGAGCTTCGTTTTCGTTTCGTTATTTATCCTGGAAGTGACCTTTGACGTATGACTCATAGGAAAACGACAAGAAACGAGCAAGGGCTGCTATGTCGATATCGGAGCGCCAAGGCACCGCGTTTGGTTTGACGGAAGGGAGGTAATTTGCGAAACTCAGATTGCAAAGTTCCACACTCAGAGACGATTTAATTTCCCCCACCTCCCATCCTGCGGGATAAGTAGACTGAAAGATAAGAAATGCTCTGTAGTACTCTATCAATACTGAACTGTGAGTAGAGTGACGCCACAGCTGTTTCATTTCTGTTGTTGAGTGCTCTGAACCGTGTTGATTACATCTCAGATCAAACTGATACAGTGATTGTCCTTGAGCTGACAAAGAAGATACAACCTAATTGATCAAACATAGATCGATAATCATGCACTAAGAAATCAGTGCAATGCCGATTTCAACAAGAAAGATCCTACACAGTCTACAAATGATGATAGGCCGTAAGACTCTACTCATTCTCGTCATTTCTTCCCTCAGAAATACAGTATTTTGAACGAGAAAGAAGCCAGACAGATGTATCGAACAAAACATGAGAGCGATAGAGGTAAGTTTTCCTGTGTGAGGGTTGAAGAAGGGATGGGGGGTAGGAGGAGACGCGGATGGGATGGAACACGGGTGGGTTGAGGCTAAGGGGGGGGGGGGTGAGTCTAGGGGGTGGGATGAGGCCGGGGGGGGGTGAGGCTAGGGGGTATGGTGATGCCGGGGGGTGCGGTGAGACCGGGGCGGGGGTGAGGCCGGGAGCGGGGTTTGAGGCTGTGGGGTGAGGCTGGGGGGTGGGGTGAGGCCGGGGGGGTGAGGCCGGTGGGGGGGGTGAGACCGAGGGGGGGTGAGGCAGGGGGAGTGAGGCAGGGGGGTGTGAGGCAGGGAGGGGGGTGAGTGAGGCGGGGGGGGGGTGCCGAGGGTGGGCTGGGCTGGGTGGGTGATGCCGGGGGTTGGGTGAGGCGGGGTGGGCTGAGGCCGGGGGGTTGGGTGAGGCCGGGGGGTGGGGTTAGGCCGGGGGGGGGGTGAGGCTATGGGATGTGGTGAGGCAGAGGGTGGCAGGGTGAGGGGAAGGGGGCAGCAATGTTAGGTAGGAAGTGAGTTCTCTGAAGAACAAAACGTGTGGCTGATACTCATCACAACCCCACCCCTCACCACAACCACAAACCTTACCACATCCCCACCCCTCACCACAACCCCACCCCTCACCACATCCCCACCCCTCACCACAACCCCACCCCTCACCACATCCCCACCCTCACCACATCCCCACCCCTCACCACATCCCCACCCCTCACCACATTCCCACCCCTCATACTTTGATGCGTAAACTACTTTCAATGTCCACGCTGGACAAATGGCGGCGAAGCCTTCAAAACAGTGGCTACAGTACAAGACAATTTATGACCATATTTCAAGTCAAATATAAACAAGAAGGGCAAAGCCCATACGACTCACATGCTTGACCTTGACCTTTATATGACCTTGACCTTCAGGTGACCTTCAAGGTCAAGGTCAAACAACTAAACCTACCAATGACACATACACAAAGAAATGCTTTACACATTTTTCCTACCAAAATACATGTGACCTTGACCCAAGGTCAAGGTCATCCAAGGTCATGCAACACAAAGCTGTTAATTCAAGACATAGGAAGCACAATGGTGCTTATTGGCACTTTCTACCATGAGATATAGTCACTTTTAGTGGTTCACTACCCCTTTTGGTCACATTTCATAAGGGTCAAAGTGACCTTGACCTTGATGATATGTGACCAAATGTGTCTCATGATGAAAGTATAACATGTGCCCCACATAATTATTAAGTTTGAAACAGTTATCTTCCATAGTTCAGGGTCAAGGTCACTTCAAAATATGTATACAATCCAACTTTGAAGAGCTCCTGTGACCTTGACCTTGAAGCAAGGTCAACTAAACTGGTATCAAAAGATAGGGCTTGCTTTGACCTATATACCACTTGTAGCTAAGGTCGCCATTCTCAATAACGTGGGAGAAAATTGGGAAAATGTGAAAAATGACTGTTTTTGAGACCACATTTATGGCTCCTGTGACCTTGACCTTGAAGCAAGGTCAAGTCACTATGTATGTTTTTTGAGGCCTTGTCATCATACACCATCATGCCACATTTGGTGTTGATAGACTTAATAGTCTCCGAGAAAAATCCAACGTTTAAGTTTTTTACGGACGCCCGGACGCCGGACGGACGACACGGCTGAGTACATAGACTCACTTTTGCTTCGCATGTGAGTCAAAAATACTGGCATGCGACGGCTAAAGATGGATCAAACAAAGATTCTATGCTTTATCTGGGTCAGAATACCATGACAAGCTGCAGAAAAGTACTAACGACATCCAGCTCGCTTTAGGGCCTTCTACTCCGAAATCGTTGTGCTGCAGCTCGTTTCGTTTACCGGTTGACCTTCACCTTGACCCAAAGACGCCTAAAGCGGTGGCGTAGTCAGCAACAAATAAAAATAAACGAAACGAGATGCATGAAAACGAAGCTCTCGATACCCCCCTATTGTAGTATTCCTTTCGGTTTGCAATTCCCCACCCAACTAGTCCCCCACAAACAAAATGATAAAAACACCCCCATTGAATGAAATAGCATCCCAGATCATTTTTTTCCGCGCTCTGCCTAGTCGTTCAACACTGTGGGTGTTGATTTTTTTTCAAACTCGATTGAGTCAGATGGTCACCTTGTGACAACAACAGGTTTTTGCGATAAACTGCACACATTCGAAAAATATGGGACGTAGAACTGTACAAGAAATTACTATTCAAGCATCAGAACAGGCTACAACTGAGGCTGAAATGGTCGTTGTCACCAACATTCGGCGACACTGTACCCGAGGTACTCTGTCTGTGACAAACGTCTTGCTCGGCGGTACTGTACTCCATGCACCTTAACGGTCCGCGTGATTCGGGTGTAATCTTAAGCTAAACGACGTTCCGAATGTTTCCGACTTCGACCATTTCAGCAGCGCCAATAAACGTCGTTTAGTTGAAGATTACACTCGAATCACGCGGACCGGTAAGGTGCATGGAGTACAGTACCGCCGAGCAAGACGTTTGTCACAAAACGCAGATACATTAATGCGGCCGGATCTTAGCATAACTCCCCGGGCGTGCGAAGTCAGTCAGGTGGGGTGGCAGCTGCGGTCTTGTTGTCGACCGCCATTTTGAAAGTTTTAGAAACTGCCGGTTGTTGGCAGTCTCGTTCTCGTTCAAATGCCGAGATTTCAAACTGGGGTACTTTGTCCCCTGGGACATAGAGTACTTCGGGTACAGTGTCGCTAAATGTTGGTGACAACGACCGTTTCAGCACAACTGAGAGATGAAGTAGCAGAAGCCACAGAAGTCTCGAATCGATCGAGGCTAGGCTTTCATTATGACATTTTCCTGAACAAATGTCTATCGTTACATCATAAGCAGGAACCCATCTGATTGGCTGTTTGAGGAAGTGTCTAACAGGCATAGAAAAACAGCACACATTTCTATTGGGTGGACACTCGACAGAACACTGTTCTTGGGACTTGCGAGCGCAATATTCCAATGAAACCGGCATAGTTGCCAAATATGTGTCACGTGTGAGCAGGCCTACTGCTTCAGTGCCAAGAAGACTAATCAGATTTGCCGAATATACGGTGAGAAAGCTAAGGTGGTCACATTGAATGGATTTGGTGGCTGATTAAAACAGATGAGTTGGTTTAGTTGTTTGGGTAAAGTGGATTTACCTACGGATGGATGGAAGGACGGACGGACGGACGGACGGACGCATGAATGGATAGATACATGGGCAGATTCGAAGTCAGGTTGTGATGGGTTGAGTTGGTGCGAGTTGATTTGAGTTTTGTTGGCTTGGTTTGAGTAGATTCTGTTTCAACAATGAGATTTCCTGTTTCTCTTCCATGTTCTCCATCGAAGCCGTCATCACAATAATCGGCACGACTATGCAGAAGCCTTCACGTGCTTTTGTCACAGAAAGTCTTACATTCCTGGACGAAATAAAACCTGAGAAAAATGGCAAGGCTTCGTCTCTTTCCATTCAGGATAAAATATCTTACCATGACAAGAATAATCTCGACATAAAGTGGTATAATATCACTTCGTGATGTGCAAGGCACCGGTGTAAAACAGACTCAGAAGAATCGGAGTATGAGAGGCCGGTCCCTATTGTCTACTTAGTCGCTGGATTGACACATATCTATAAGTAATGGGATGAAAAGCGTCCGAGACATTCCCAAGCTTTGCTATCGACCGAAGCCTCCACAGGTCGCTACGCGACTAATTGTTCTGCACCCTGACTCCCAGACAAAGACTGAATATAACAATATCTCAGATTCTTGTTATAGGCTACATGCAGTGTCACTGGCATCACGTTTTAAAAATCGCTCATAAAAAGATAACTCATGCAAGTTTTGAGTTGATTAGATGCAGGCTGATTCACCAGAAACCTTCCCACAGTCACCTAAAATTGCACTTCTTTACTGATTGTGGTGGGTGCTTTTGGAGGCCAGTTCGAAAATGTGTACAATTTATTGCAAAGTGGGTCGTGATGTTAGTGCAGAAACATGTTAAGATAAGAAGTGTAGCATCACAATTGCGTGGAGGACATTCAGTCACCTCTTCCTCGTGCTCCTGCTTCTAATCCTGGCGTCTTCGTCAAAAATGCCCTTGTCGTCGTGATATATGTCCTCGTTCGATTCCTAGAGACGATCCTAATAAGACTGCTGCTTTTAGTACGAATGGAAAATGCCATAAGAACACGTTTTCTGACTCCAATCTTACCTCGAAGGATTCCCCGTCATCTCCTATCCTCGAAACTACTGTATCTGGCATTCGATTTGCTCCTGCTCCTAAGTGAACTGTCTCCAGTGCGCCTACAAATGGATGGAGCAACTGATTAACAAGCATCAGTTGAGGTTACAGTCTTTCTCTGTGTAAGGAAGTTTTACACACACACATACATGCGTACACACACACGCACGCACACACACGCACGCACACACACGCACGCACACAGCACGCACACACACACACACACACACACACACACACACGAGAGAGAGAGAGAGAGAGAGAGAGAGAGAGAGAGAGAGAGAGAGAGAGAGAAATACTGAGTAAATATTAAGTAAAATGACTTCCATACACAAGGAACATTGTTGCTCTGAAGTATAAATACTTATTATTATTGTTTTCGTACAGGAAGAGTGAAAATAGTTTCACGTGAGATACCACTGCTTTATTGTAGAGGGCGGGTGGGAGAGAAGAAAACAAGAGTGTAGGTAGTAAAGAGGGGAGGCTATGTTCTGTAATCTCACATTTTGGTCTTATTCTCAAATCGATGTCGTGCCATACCGAGTAGGATGGATGGATAGATGCATTATGTTTACGGCCTATCAGCCTCTGTAGACTATGCAAGGCCATTAAGTACGAAAATCTCAAGATCAGTTTAGAGTAAGCGCATATCGTCTCGATGTCCCTATGTATTCGCCTCTTAGGAATCGCGTAGGGAGACGCGATGGGTCAATTTATTTTGTAAACCCGAGTCAGTAGTGACTCTGGCGCAGTTCGCAAAGAATGCATAATAGACTTGACCCTTCGCATTACAGCATTGCGCCAAAATTAGTTCGCTCCGCATACTATTAATTTTCCCCCCACTTTTACAGAAATCATTTAGATATCAAAATTTGTTTCCATTTCAACACAGACATTTTATTTTATCCAATAAACGCTTGTTTATTGCCTTTGTGCGAAATAGTTTCAAAAATACTTTAACTATGCATGTCAGGGAGCAGATGGCTATCTCACAAGCCTCTCGTGTGACCTCTCGTGATGTCAACTGGGCTAGAGACACTTTCGCCGGTAGGCGAAGTCTCTAGTGGACTAGAATGTGGTTGTGCCCGCTATTGCTTTCCTTGTGCCCGCTTTCGGTCGGAATCTCCATCAACCGGTGGAAACTTCTGGCCTTTAGCTCGCAGATATGCCATACTTTGCATCGCACCACTTAAACGAGATTACGGCACATACACAGAGGCGCAGTGATGAATAGCAGTCACTGCGTAATTTGCAAGGAGATTGCACTTCAAATCTTAGTGTTTCCGCTAAGCCTGGATCCTGGAATCCAACAATACGGAAAGACGCAGAAAGGTGACTTGTTTGAAACAGTGGTTCATGCACCTGAAAGATGGAAATCTCATTTTCGCATGAGCCATCTCGGAAAGCTGAAAAACGTTTGAGGTCTGTCCTGACATATTGCGTGTATTCTACCTTGCTGAGTTCTTTGTCGTAAGAGCTCTTTGCATTGTCTGCTGAGGTGGTATGACTCCAAGCAGGACAAGGGGAGGGTGGATAATACCATTTGAAGAGCCACCCACTGTGTAAGAAAAACCTGGTGGACAACTTTCATGTGCTGTACAGAGATAAAAGTACTCAGTATAGCCCACAGAGATTTACTGCATCCTTCCTGGCCACTACATCATGAGTTTTAAACCAGAATGAGTATGGTTTAGTTTTGTATTGGTCTAATCCAAACATACCGGCTGAGCTTCTTCGCCTAGTCCTAAAGCTTGAAAGCTGTAATCCTTATCCTTTCGAGGCTTGATTCTGTTGATTCCCTATTAGTACAACACTGCGTGCTCGAAGTAGATGCTCACCCCGGAAAGTTATGTTCACCATGTGTCTGAAGATGATCCGAGGATTTTCAGGCTCCTCATCGTCTCGTAATATGTTGTTTATAACTTCGTAGTATACGCGGATTGCATCGTAATAGTCGGCGATCTCGGGATCATCCTAAAGATAAAGACAACATTAAAAGCAAAGATGTTTCACAGGCGAAAGAGACGTTCTTCGTGTGCGAGTTTGTGTGTTTCGTACGTGCATGTTTGGATGTGTGTGTGTGCGCGCGCGCGCGCGTGCGTGTGCGTGTGCATGTGCGTGCGTGAGTGTGAATGTGGGTGCGCGCGCGTGTATATGTGTGTGCGTGTGTGTTTGCGTGTGTGTGCGTACGTGCGTGTGTTTGCGTGTGTGTGCGTACGTGCGTGTGTTTGCGTGTGTGTGCGTACGTGCGTGTGTTTGTGTGTGTGTGTGTGAGTGTGGTGAGCCAGTATCGAGTTGGAATGCTCCCGAGGAGGTGGCTTTGGTGCTAGGGCGTGACTGCGTGCGTCCAGCCCATCTGGCAATTTGTTTGTTATCACGTGCCAGTAACGAAGTAAAAAAGTAACCCATTGATCAAAGGCAAAGTGGCCTCTGGAAGAGAAATGTTTGAAATTCCATTTTCCCACCTCACAGAATGTGTCCAGTCGATGTCAGGAGAATAATCATCATAAAAAAGACACGGGCTTTTCTAATATGTTTTTGTTGTCATGCAGCCAAAACCAGACACTACTTAAGGTATAGTAAACTAAAGGTCCACAAGTTTTGACAAGTGAAACTGTTGATGAAGCAAAGGTTTTCTTTCTCGAGACTATGATGTGGGCATTAGGGTTGACTGCAGCATTAAGATGTAACCAGGTACTTCAGCAATGATTGAGAAAATAGTGTGTATGCCGGAGTTTATACTGTCCTGTTGTACCTCGTAAACTTGCGTCTATCAACATTTTAGAAAAGTCAATTAATTAAATCTGTTTTTGATGTTAAGAATTTACTCTTGTTCATTCAGGAAATCTTGGCACACAGGAACTAATCCCTTGATGCACACAACTGTGATCCCACTCCAAAATGATGCGATGGCAGCGGCTGCGGAATAACACTTACCAGGGGTAGAAGAAGTCGTAGGCTGGCTGTCATAGCATAGTTCGAAATGGGACAAGGATATAGATGTATGCATATAAGAAGTCGAAGATACATTGTCTTGTACAATAGCCTAGGTTGGAGCTGGTTACGTACTTTTCGACCACACCTTCCTAGGTCAAGACCAATATTTAGGATATGCAAGAAGACAGTTTTTATTTTATTATAATCGCGACATTTCACCACAGAATTAGTCTGAACTTCATATGTACGATTTAGAGTAACAACCCGAAGTAGGTGAGTGTGTGTGTGTGTGTGTGTGTGTGGGGGTGTGTGTGGTGGTGTGTGTGTGTGTGTGTGTGTGTGTGTGTGTGAAGGTTGTCAATGTTCAGATATTTATTCCATTTGCTCTTTCTCGATAATGCTGCGAGGAACTTTCCAGATGCCAGGGTCCAATATGCTAAAAAGTGCTAGTGGGGCACCAGTACTATCCAACATATTTTCGATCATTGGTTTCTCCCTCTCTGATAAAATAAGTGCCTAATCCGTCTATCCTAATTCGCGCCTGTTTCCTCATCAAATTTGTCGTCTCTCTAGATGTATGTTGGAGGCCGAGGTTGCTTCTTCTTCAATTACATCACAGCTGGAGGGGTCAGAGGTCACGAATAGCTGGGTAACGTTATCGGCCAGCACTTGGGAGCGAGTACTTCATGCATTAGCGTGGGCATAAACAGTTCTTTTCAACACATCCTTTCTTCGTTCTGCATCAACTGTTTGTCAAAGCGGCAGGGATGCCGCCAGCGTAATCAAGCCAACAACGAGCAGGGCGTCGCCGACGCGCCACCCACCTTCACGGGTTGCACGCAGAAAATGAACATTCTGATGAACTCGTCGTGATCACTCGTGCGCGTTGCGTGCGCCGAAACTGGTTGCCAATATCATTTTTATTAATCAAATCACAGTTCCATCAATCATACTATAATAAGCAATGACAATTGGATTTGTCTATTGCAAACAGCTTTGCTTCCGCCACACAAAGCAGCGAATATGAACTCCGAACAATGTGCCCCACGCCCGGCAAACGTGTTGTACAAGTTCTACAATAAATACCACTCACAGCACGATTCTAACTGCCAATTTGTTAATTGTTGCCAATTGTTGACGAACTTTTTCTCTACTTTATATTCTTCTTATTCTTTTTCATTATTGTGTTTCGTTCTCGTTTCGCTTCAATGTAATGGGCCGGTGGCGCATACAACGAAATTGGTCCGTTCGTTCTTTCTCCAGATGCATAACAAATACTATATTGAAAAACTTCCTGTTTGTTTTCTTACATCGTGTAATATCAGCCAAGACATATCCTCTCAGGAATTCAAAAAAGCATCATCGTATTTATGTGGATTTTGTTTGTGCAATCAAGCATCGTGGGAACATTCGTTTTTGGAATGTGAAGTGGTTCAGTCCTTCTGGGCTGACCTGCAATTATTTCTCTCACGTCACGCTCTTTTCATCAATATTTACAGAAAAACGGTATGTCCAGCGACATATAAAATCTCATAATATTCAGTGCAAAACAGTCATTTTCAATGCTAAATCCATTGACTACAAAGTTAGTATAGATGCTTTAGAAAAGCCCTACCCTACAAGCTACTGAGGCTACGGGGGGGGGGAAATAGCGTTCCAAAATGAAAATTTACGTAAACACGTGAAAATATCGTCACCCTTCCTTCCACTGTAAAAACCGGGGTGTCTGGGGGGAAGACTCTTCTTTCTTCACCCCCTCCCTCCTTTCCCCTTTCTCCCTCTCGAAACCCCCCTACCCCCTTTACCCTGTGTCTATATATGTTTGATATGTCAGTTCCTTGTTCTTGAATAGAGAGTTTAAAAAGAAATAAAGAAGATAAATGATCTCATTGCCTTGTCAAATTTCGACTCCCACTGCATAGCTAGATTTGCTGAGACGGATTTGTAAATATTATTGAGAACTTTGTGGGCATTATGACGCCATTTGTGATTTCCTGAAAATTTCAATGTCAGCACTCTGTGAGTGCGGCAGCCTACGCATCCCGCAGGACAGATAGCGGAACCCTGTGACATCATCCTGATCCTTTCCTACCTTGGCGCCACAACACCCCATTTCAATAAAGGCGACTGCCACCCAGTCCGCCTACATAACCTCCCACCGTCCACTTTAAACGCACCACAGACAGAGTCATAAGATGGGACCCGCTCTCTAGATCCTTTCGCGACCATTCCCGGGTCTCGGAGGTTCAATCATGGACAGGATGCGTGTGGCCCTAAGCTGCCAGCGGTCCTTCTTGTAGCCCACAGACCAAATGTGCCTGCTCTGGGTTCATGCCCGGGGCTTGGGGACACCAGATGGATTGAATTCAGTGAAGGCCAGCCGCATTGCCTCGTCCAAAGTATGCCCTTTTTAAAGCCCAGACCCGCCTTCCCTTTTCCCTCTCGAGGATGCGGACATGCGTCGGGATGACACGCGGAGCAGCCTGCAGACCACGCTAGGCGCTCTGCCCACACTACATGCCAGATAATGATAGCTGTCCACTCAGTTGTCGAGCGGCTTAACTTGTTCTTGACTTCTCCAGACGACCGAAACAGAGCGAAAATGGTTTCTTCCAATAAGAACACTATGTCAGGATGCGGCCTCATCCCTAGGCCATGTTGTCCAGCTTTTCTCCCAGGAGTACTCTACCCATTGCAGGAATTGCCGCTAACTTTGCCACAATACCCTGATCGACAGGCAGAGTCGGGTAGTTGTCGAAAACATTCTACCGTCAGACACACAACTATTCGATGGAGTTCGTGGTACAGTCCATCAAGCTGCGATGAGTAGTTAGAGCAAAATTTCGATGAGGTGAACAGCGCCCTAGACATACAAAGTAGTCTCTGACCAGTACCCAGCACGCCTGCAAGGATAAGGGATCCACTGAGAGGTCAGGGAATCGAGTTCATCAGCCTTCCTATCGAGCACAACCTTGTCAGCCCGTCCACAGTCGTTCGTTCGGAACCAGAACCAGTAAGGGACGACAGTCCAGCAATAGGGACCGGAAGTTTGGGGGGGGGGGGGGGGGCCAAAAGACCACAGAACAGCGTAAAAAAGGCGTGGCTACAACGACACACCAAACGCCATCGTGCAACGCTTGCATTCCTTTAATTATTTTTCCCTCTGCAGTTTGTTGCGCGAGTCTTTAAGTATCTTTGTTATGAAGAAATAACAGTGAAGCATGTAGTAACCTTTCATATCCCCCCCCCCGTTGTTTCTTTCTCTCTTTGATTGGGAAAATGTGTGACAGACACCCAGGCACCCAAAGATGTAACCTACTGCACTCACGGAGTACGAGTGCTAAAACTCTCGGATTTTAAAGTGAAACGTCTTTAATTTAATAAATTCTGCACTCTTACACTATGAGTGTCGCACAGTTTTCTTCCCAGGTTTTAATCGTTATTTCCTGGGCTCGTGTTAACAAAAGCGCCAAAAATCAGGCGGGTAAAGGCATATTTGTTGGACGCGGGGCATATTGGGAGTTGAGGAAACTAATACAGACGGGCATAATGGAAGCCACTTCTCCTATGCATTTCCATAATGAGGAAACTTTTCCAAGGTCAAAGGGTCAAAAAGACTCGGGAAAGATGGGTATTGCAAATACCCGAAGTTGTGAGCAGCTCCATTAACAGAGTGCAGAAACTTAATTCAAAACGCTTCGATTAGAGATTTGATGATTTCATTGATTAGTGTCTTTAACATCCTCTAACTCATCAACCGCCATTTCGAAGCAGTTTGCATCAGTGTTCACCTCACCTCACCTCCGCCTGTGACCTAGTTTGGGACATAGGCCGCCAATCAGCACCCTCCAGGCATCTCGGTTCTGGGCGAGTCTTACCAGCTGCCCCCACATCTTTCCCATCTGCTTTGCGTCTGCCTCCAGATCACGGCGCCAGGTGTTCCTAGGCCGCCCTCTCTTCCTCTTCCCTTGTGGGTTCCACGTGAGGGTTGCATCAGTGTTAGGAGCATTAAATTGAGAGCACTTTCACTGTTTCAGACTCAGTCTATGACAAATTCGACTGATGTAAAGACTCATCATTTGTGAGCGAGCACCGCGAAGCGGGTCATAAATTGCACAGGTCATTTCAGAGAAAAGTTCTGAAACATCAGTTGGGTCATCAAGATACATTTTTGATTTGTCTGAGGCATTTTATGCCTCTACTATCCCTCTAGAATCGATTGGCTGCCGATACACTATACACATCAACACGCATGAACATACGAACACACACACAAACACACACACACACATTTATCATATAATGTGAAAATTGCTTTTATTAGCTAAACACCCTCAAAACAAATATATTTTCGGGGTTCAATAAGCCCAACGAAGACTTTCCCTCGGTGCGATGGCTTCTACTTGGACCGAGGTTTCATGCATCCCTGCACAGCTCCTTCTCTCTATTCTCCTCCCGCAGGGGAATTTTCAGTGTAGCGTCGTCTAAGACTAAAAAGCGAATCCATGACATTAATAGAAAATGGCGTTGGACCAATCAGAAGTGCCGTATTTACTCTTGTGTTGCAGAGTTCTCCAATATGGCGGGGTTTGTGTGTGTGTGTGTGTGTGTGTGTGTGTGTGTGTGTGTGCATGCGTGCGTGCGTGTGTGTGTGCATGTGTTTTGTTACCTTAATTTTTTAGATACCAGCATAGTTTTAGTACCGCTGGAAAGCTGAAGTTTTCAATTTTAAAATGATACAATAACTCCGAACGTTTATTGCAAAAGACGCTACCTATTACCTGTTTTGTGTTACTCAGTCTCATTTTGAGATGTCAGGTCACACAAGAATTATGAACAGACATTTCATCCTAACTGGTGTGTTGCGTCAGCGACATTGCCTGTGTGGCCGGGATCAAGCGTTTAGAAAGGTTGGATAGAGTGAACCTTAGAGAGCTCTGTAAAAGGACTAGCAAGTATACAGAGAGTAGTGTAGCAGTTGTCGTATAGCATTCGAACTCGCCAATAACTACCAAGGGTCAGTTTGAAATACTTATCCGCTCACAAATCTCCGTTTGTTGAATGAAATCAAAATATCGTTGTGCTGAAGACGAGGTATGGAGGTAAGTGAAACCAATTATTTCTATTTTGTCACGTTTTATGCCCCTCATCTTTTAATAGTACACAAATCTGTTTGTTTTGCTTTGCAGCGAGACTGTTTTTCTGTCACATGTGACATCACTTGCTATGAATACATTGCCGACCATGCGTTGTTTGTTGTTGTCGTCGTCGTTATTGTCATCGTTGTTGTCGTTGTCGCAACAAAGGCAAAACGGACAAAAGGACTCAGATAAGCTTTAGCAATGGATTGAGTAAATTACAAAGACAAAATTAGTTCACAACATGCATGCACAACTGAATATGGTTTTCATAGATCAGTCTATGACATTGTGTGACTCGTAAAGAAGTGATACATGAAACCCTTATTGATTTCAGGCAGCACTTAAATCCCCCGTTAAGACAATAAAAGGGTTGACATTATGCGACACGAGGAGACGTCTTACCTCAAAGGTACCGTTATAGTTGTACAGGCGTATAGCTCGGTCCCTTATCTCATCAAAAAATTTCTCTTCGTCCGCGTCTCCGTATGGTGCATGAATCACAAAACATTTTTTAAGGGCTTTCTTCCGCACCTAGCAAATAGAAGGAAAAAAGGGGGTATGCATATGAAAACACATGAGGTAATGAAGAAACTCATAGAGTACCAACGGACATTATCGGAAGAGAAACCCTTTAGCGGTTTTTTTTTCCTTCCATAGTTCACACCACTCAGTTGTCAGTTGAAATGTGGCAATCACATTCAACCATACTGGACACGCGAAACCCATCTTTCCCTTGACCAAAATATGGCCAGGAAGTGCACTCTGGCCATCTCTAGATGCCTGGACTTGAGAGAGAAACAAACTCAAATGTTTAGGATGTAAAGCGAAGTCACAATGAATCAATGATCGACCACGACACACATTTGCCAAACAAGGAAATTGCGGTGTGCGGGACTTGCAACGTGTGAAGTGAAAAGCCTGCCAAAGACAAGGAAACTGTCCTGTCCTTTGAAGAAAACTTTCCATATATGAGGATGCCCTTGCAGTTACAGGCTAACTCGCTCAATGTGGAGAAGCTGAGCCGCTCAAACGCTCTATTTACTTTTAAGGGCTCACGAGTGCTGATGAGTGACGTAATGAATACACTTTCGAACTTGAGTCGTTAATAAAGTATCCGAGGAGAGAATAAGGTAAATCGCTCACTGACTATGATGCTTCTATCGGCATCGGAAAGCTGGGCTCACAGGAAATGTGTGAACGTCCAATTGTCGTGGAGGCCAAAGTCCCAAAACGGTATTTTGAGTAAGCAGCGAAAATAAGATTCAAAGGTGCAAAATCATAAATCTAGCTTTTGAGATTTGTAGTTTCTCTGAAAGTGCGGCAACTATAAATGATTGTGCATTTTAAACTTAATAAATGATTATTTGTTTTGTTTTGTTTTAGCATGTGCAACCACAGAAATACCCAAAGTATGATAACTTTTCAATATAACGCACCCAAAAGTAAGATAGAGAAATATGTTAATATTAAAAACTTATTTTGAAAGTACTATATTAGACGGCTTATGGGGTTTCTCTCTTTCTCTCCCTCTCTCTCTCTCTCTCTCTCTCTCTCTCTCTCTCTCTCTCTCTCTCTCTCTCTCTCTCTCTCTCTCTCGAGCAACACTTTTCGCTTCGCTCCCGACGTTTTCTGCATTACCAATAGTTCGAGTAAGCCAAAATGCCAGTTACTGAACTTCCAGCCACTGTAAAAGGTGCCCTCTCGACACTGCTGACTACTGAGACCTTAACTTCGTGGAAGGTCGACGGTACAGCAAACCAAACAGTCGTCGTGCAACGCTTCACGCGAGGTCAGCCATTATCGGACTGCGACAGCGCTCGTGGGAGGTGGAGACGAAAGCCTCCAGCGCAGCTACGTCGAGACAAGCAACGAGCTGAACGGCACCGATAGTCAAATAATATTCGCATGACTTACCCGTCTGTTAAACTGCGTGAAGCGCGCGCAGAGTGTAATCCTTGTGCTGCCACCGTAGACATCACCGGAACACATCATAAGACCAAAACAGATTGTGACCTTTCACACCTGACCTGTGACCGCTCGACAAATAATCAGCGTGGAGTGAGAGACAAGCCCGCCGAGGTCGTCGAGATGAAAAACTCGAGCGATTTGACAGACAATCATCCGTCGCCAGTCCCCACTGACAGTCCTCCCGAAGGTGATGAGGACCTTCCAGACAGTGTGAAGGAGGTGCTGCAGGAGATAAGGCGCAGGAGTGCATCTGCCCAGTCGTGTCTCGCCGCCTTCCCTGGGGTGAAAGCTGCGGAGCGGGGCGTGGAGAGGGATGGGGGTGGCCGTGATGTCAGCTCCTCATCTGATCGCCCCATTCCGTCCTGTTCCGACAAGAGAGAGAGACAATGGCCTGCTACCCCCAGACTACCTATGCAAGTCCGTCCACCAGACACAGCCCCAGTCCGAGGCCCTGAGTGCAGCAGTAGCCATGGAGTTGGCGACAGACCAACCCTGAGACGGCAGCAGCCAAGGCGGACAGCACGGAAGCCATGATTCGCGCGTCGTTGCATGAATCTCGCTTGTCTCCGCGTACGCGCCTCGATCAAGACTGGTTGCCAGTCTTGGAAAATATGTCCAATTTATTGCTTCCTTTTGATGTATTATAATATTGCAACAGGCCGGAGGCCTACGCAATAAATGTTTTGTTCGTTCGCTCTTTCTCTCTCTCTCTCTCTCTCTCTCTCTCTCTCTCTCTCTCTCTCTCCTTCTCTCTTTTTCTTTCTCTCCCTCTCTCTCTGAGAGTAGAACACGTCTTGATTCATACAATGGTTCAAAAGTGTGAACTTTTCTCATTTACGACTTCAACCTTCTACTCACTTGGACACTCGCACACATGTTTGATTCTCAGGTGGCACATTTTACGCTCATCCTAGTACTCCTGCATGTCAAGGCAATAAGGTGTCAACAAAAGGGTGTCTGAAAATATTCCTGGCCTTGACATTAAATTGTTTAAGTCCAGTCATTCTTAACTAAACTTAAAGTTCTTTTAACTTTGCTTTTGGACAAAGTCACAAACCCTTGGTAAGAACAGGTCAACAAAAGTCTAGTGCACCCACTGGCTAATCACTGGCATGAGGGGCAATTTATGAAAGTAGACAAAAAGAATCACTTTCCTCTGGTGACCATCTGTTGTCACCCTTAGGTCCTTTCAGTTTGCACGGCGCAATTTGATAAATCAAAACAAATTCTGAAGAGAGTTGTGTGGCACAGTGACTCAAGTGCACCCAGCAAATTCTGAAGAGAGGTGTGTGGCACAGTGACTCAAGTGCACCCAACGAATTCTGAAGAGAGGTGTGTGGCACAGTGACTCAAGTGCACCCAACAAATTCTGAAGAGAGGTGTGTGGCACAGTGACTCAAGTGCACCCAACGAATTCTGAAGAGAGGTGTGTGGCACAGTGACTCAAGTGCACCCAACAAATTCTGAAGAGAGGTGTGTGGCACAGTGACTCAAGTGCACCCAACGAATTCTGAAGAGAGGTGTGTGGCACAGTGACTCAAGTGCACCCAACAAATTCTGAAGAGAGGTGTGTGGCACAGTGACTCAAGTGCACCCAACGAATTCTGAAGAGAGGTGTGTGGCACAGTGACTCAAGTGCACCCAACGAATTCTGAAGAGAGGTGTGTGGCACAGTGACTCAAGTGCACCCAACGAATTCTGAAGAGAGGTGTGTGGCACAGTGACTCAAGTGCACCCAACGAATTCTGAAGAGAGGTGTGTGGCACAGTGACTCAAGTGCACCCAACAAATCACACAAGAAGCCAGCCAGGAGTTCCATTTAAGACGTGACTTTATTGAGTGGCAATTTATTTTGTCGTCATAGTCGCCGCCCTCTGTCGTCGCGCCACATCCGTCCGGTTATGTCCCTCTCAGCTCCCTCGTTCCTCTCCGGCGTGGCCTTTCCTCGAAGCCAGTCCGAGTCATAGTGAAAGGCCGACTGTTTAGAGCTGCTCACATGGCTCCTTAAATATCATTCCTGGTCTTACGAAATCAAACTCAAACGAACGTCCCTAAGTCTGCCATATTTTTTCTGAACAAAGGGGAACATGAGATAATGGCCATAAAGGAAACCCAGGTGCTCTTCGGGAACCTGGCATCGGAGATTTTCTCACTGTCGAAAGAAACCGGGTGGATATCAGTTGATGGACAATAAGGGAAGCCGGTTCAGTTCCTTAACGTCACGTCATGGGCGACAATTAGGGGTGGTCACTCGGGGTCATCGAGTTACACAGCCGCTCAACACCAGCAGACGCCAAGGTCGACACGGTTGGTGCCCATCGACCTCGGTCTTGCTTGCTGGTGCCCGTCGAGCTCATCATGGCTGAGTGATACTATGATGGCACAAGCTTACTGTGTTACAGTTGCTGATATATGCAATGTTTTTCCCCCACGATGTTCACACACAAACATGGAGTAACAGACTTAATGAGGCAGATGGCTTTATAGTGCAGTTGTTCTCGAGTGATGTGGATTGAAAAGGAGGTAATTGTTTTCAGTCACCTGCCTTTATTCAAAATAGCACCGAAACGCGTACAATAAAAAGTTTGAGCAGCAGTCGAAAGGCGAAAGGGACGCTAAAAAGAGTTCTAACACCGAAACGCATACAATCAAAGTTTGAGCGGCAGTCGAAACGCGTACAATCGAAAATTTGAGCAGCAGTCGAATGGCGAAAGGAACGCTAGAAAGGGTTCTGTCAAAGAGTTCTGGGATCACAGGGCAGCCGTCGTGTTGCAGATGACCGAATAAATAAACACGAACAGTGTGGAGCATTTACACTGTGAAAAGTGCGGTGGTCACTGGCCCTAGGCCTGTGGAACCCGCAGTCTCTCTCCGCAGTCATCTCGTGATCTGGATGAGGCAAGGACACAGAAGGCATTGCCTCGGAGGATACCCATCCCGATTCGTTGTTTGAGCCACATGGTCTCCCGTGGCTCGCCCGTCTCCCCCTTCAGTCTTCGTCCAATTTCCTCGATGGTCTTGAGTGTTGAAGGTCTGAAGACTCCGGTGGTCTCGAAGGCGAGGGGCTCAAAGCGGTGTCGTTCGGTCAGGATGTGGTATGTTGTCCTCTTCGCTTAGAGGAGCTAACTCGAAATGATCTGCAGGCTTCAATCATACTGCAGTCAACGCCCATTATTTTCTACTCCAATGTATCCACAAAAAGGGTGATCAAACAATTCATTTAAATAGATTTTTAAATGAAATTTCAAAATAAAAATTTAGCATGAAGCAAATATTATACTTCCATATTAGGTAGTCGACTTATACAAAGGGCAGAAGCAAGCTATAAAATACAGGAAAAATAGGCTGGATCTAGGGAAAACTACTCGACAAAAGATCATATACATGTATTTGTTTCGTAAGTTATTGTCGACAATTATTCAGCCAGAAAAGAAGGTCGTCTATTTGCATTCTATATAGATTTCATGGCCTTTGATTACAGTTCTTCAGCATATCTTGTACAAAATGGAATAAGAGGCAGAATGTTGCGTGCACTTCAGGAAATGTACAAGTCAATCGAGGCCTGTGTAATAGTGAATGGGAAGCCTGCTTAAATACCTTACAGCTTTTTCTGATATCGTTTTTTCTACAAAAATCAATAATGTGTTAAGAGAGCTAACTCCCACTGCAGTCTGGAACGTTCTATGCTGTTCCAATGCAAGGTTAACGAAACTTCTTGTTCTCAATAACACAGACAGGGGGGGTGGGCAGGGGGGGAGTGGGGGGAGAGGGAGAGAAAGGAGAGAGGAGAGAGGATAGAGGATAGAGGTGGGAGGGGGGGGGGGAGAGAGAGAGAGAGAGAGAGAGAGAGAGAGAGAGAGAGAGAGAGAGAGAGAGAGAGAGAGAGAGAGAGAGACAGACAGACAGACAGACAGACAGACAGACAGACAGACAGACAGACAGACAGACAGACAGACAGACAGAGAGACAGACAGGCAGGCAGACAGACAGACAGACAGACAGACAGACAGACAGACAGACAGACAGACAGACAGTCAGAGAAAGACACAGAGAGAGATAGACACACACAAAGAGCGAGAGACACAGAGAGAGAGACAGACAGAGAGAGAGAGAAAGAGAGAGAGAGAGAGACAGAATGAACCATTTTGTTTGTAAGGCCACCGGTCAATCACAACCTACTTGGTATTACATCTCATCGGTTGTGTTTATACACACCTGTCGTTTGAAAGCATAGTATAGAATTATAGCAACTGACCTCATGAGATGGACATCATCTGTAGCCATTACATCAACAACACTCACATGATGATTTATATCACACAAATCAAAAATATATTTCTGAGGTCTTGATAGGAGGGACAGCAGAACAAGAGATGTAGTTCATCTTCGTCCTCTTCACAGCATGATGGACAAAGGAGTGAACTTGCAGAATCACTAGTGAATCGATACTTATGAATAAACATTTCACCGATTCCGGCGCGAAAACTGACAATTACATCTCTGAAGATTTTTTGTCAATGCTATACACATATTGCTCTCTAGAAAGAACAGATTTGAACCGTTTATGAAATGAATACCTTGCGCTACCTCCAAGAGCATCAGACCACATTTGTGTGTACTCCGTAATAAGTCGCTTCCTCACATCCTTCAGAAAGCCGTTCTCATTCTGTATAAATTGTATTTCCTACAAATTGTCAAAGCCTTATCTACGTAGCAGATTTTGGATGCCACTTGCCCAATCTTTTTTCCCAGACACCAGCATCTTGTTATACACCTTGTGAGGATACCTAGTGGAGTCCATTCGCAAACGTTTTAACCTGTATTGTATGGTTTGCAATCTGGCATTGATGTACAGTGGATACCTGCCCATTTCCCCGTATGCAATAACGTTGGGAGTCTGAGGTGGCAGATGCAAAAACAGTTTCAAAGAGATGGAAAATCTCTATTTCGGAACAATCATTCATACCCCACACTTCTGCAGAATACATAAGGGCAGGTACAATTTGTGCATAAAAAACTTTGAAGAATATGTCTGGCGATACACATAAGAGTTTTTGACAGCATTTAGTAACGTAGAGCAAGCCAGCTTTTGCTCTCTGCACAAGATTCTGTTGCAATGTTCTGCAAGAAAATCGTGTAGAAAACATTGATCCCAGGTATTTATATTCATTTACAACTTCGAGTTGTTTGCCCTCTAAGAAGTTTCGTGCCCTGTCAGAAAAACCCCATTACGAAATACTACCACTTTTGTTTCGTCTCAGTTAACCTCCAGTCGAAGTTTTGGTGATGCTCCTACCAACACATCTAGCTGGTTTTGTAGTCCAACCACAGAATCAGAAATAAGTACAATATCATCAGCAAATAGAAGAAGAAATACATTTATCAGTTGAGCCATTAAATGGAATCCATATTTCCTATGCTCAATAACCTTCCTTGCTATATAACAAATTAACAAGGAAAAATTATCTGGCTGGTTTTGCAACCTTGTTTCAAGCCCCGTTTACTCTCGAACGAGGCACTGCACTGACCGTTGCATCTAACACAGTACCACACTTAAGAGTACATACCTTGAGGCATGCTTTGCATTACCCCCTTAATTCCATACAATCTTAACACCTTCCACAATGCTTATCTTTCTATCATATCAAAGGCCTTCTTAAAGTCCACAAATGCAGAGTACAACTTCCGCTTCCTGCTCAGATACTTCCGTATGACGCACATATCTACTGTGGAGTAACCTTTCCGGAAACCAACCTGCTCCTCTACAATTAGATCGTTCTAATCAGCCCAATTCACGAGTCTTTCAGAGATAATTGAAGTAAAGACTTTACAAAATATGCTCTTCAGGCAAATACATTTATAGTTAACGGGATTCGATGGATCGCCCTTCTGGTGGATGGGTACAATCATTGAATTGGTTCAGACTTTTGGATACAGACTTGGATAATATCAAATTTAAAAACCTACATAACAACGAGACAGCAGAACTGGGTGTGCATATTAACATTTCAGCAAGTACTTCGTCTGGACGAGCCGATTTGCCTCTTTTGAACCTGGTAATTGCAGTGTAGGCCTCATCTGTAATGTCAGATTTCAAAATGGACAAATTTTCCACAGAAGATACAGCAACAACTCCCTCTATCCGTGACGTACGATCAGAATTTGTCATCTTGAAAACTTCACAAAAGTAACCCAGTGTCTACACTAATACGATATTCTAGCAATTTCTTTGCAGATAGTAGTTTAATCTGTCTCCAAAACTTATTGGGGTCATTGATGTTTTCCACTATTCTTGATGAAACCAATTTCCTACGCTGTAACTTCTTCTCACTAAGCAATCGTTTATACTCATTTCTGCATGTGACATACTCTTTACAGGGTCCGATAAGATTCGCCTGTACAATATAAGGAAGGCTCGTACTTTGGAATTTGCTCCCCACCAAACAAGGCTGGCCACATTTCTTTACGTACGTCACATTTCTTTAAAATTCCGCAGCCTGCACAAAGCATCCAGTTTCTCGCATTTGTCATTATGTCATATTCCTCCAAAAACATGAGGACCCAAACCTAGCTCAGTGATATTTTGTTTCGACTCATCCGCCAAACGAAATGAGAGTCCCTCATCCCAAACCAGCTTACTGGTGACAGTATCTGCAGCAGCAGTATCGATAGTAACACTTCGAACGTTCAACTCAAGGCAAAGATGTGCCGATAGGACATTCTCTGTAATGTACATGGACCTGCAGAAAGGCCAAAATTCCTTCCATACTAAAAAATAATAAATGACGCTATTACCAGATGGCGAAATATATGTAAAACTGCCATCGCAGTCACCCTCCATAGTGCCATTCAGTACGTGCAAATCAAACCCAAAACACATCGACAGTGGTGTACTGCCCAAATCGTTAGTGGTGGAGTCTTGCGAGTGCAGATATTCGTTGAGGACTGTCTCATGTCTGAGTAACTCTTTGGACTGTCCACGTTTGAATTACCTGTTCTGTCATTGAAGTCGCCACAAATAATTGCAGAATAATATGTATACTGCAACAAACATTCGTCAAGTTTGCTCACGCCATTATTTACCCTCATATTGTGATAATATGGCAATCCTATGGGCGGCATGTAAACACATACCAGCAATACATCTTTTTGACAATAATCAGTCACAGCAAATAGGCTCCACCATGAAGCAACGGAATGTTTGTCAAGACAATTTATGCCACCTGATCTTCGGTCTGGAACAGACATTTATCGAGCAACCGAAACGAAACATTTGCATTCTGACTAAAGTACGCTATTCTCAGGGTATTAAACGAACGCTTCCACTAAGCAAACAAAATTAAAATTGACAATAATAAATGGCAAACAGTCTGGATCAGTAAATTTTGGCAATATTCCACCCACATTCCAGGACAAAAATATAAAGATACCTGGAGCCGAGTCCGCAGAGATGATAATGCCTTGGCCCGCATCCTATCTGGTGTCATTCTAGTTCACTAGAGACTTCGCCTACCGGCGAAATTGTCTCTAGCCCAGTTGACATCACTTGATGGAAGGTTTTCGTCCGAAATATGCACGAGGAGGTCACACGAGAGGCTTGTGGGATCGTTAAAGTAGTTCTAAGACCATTTCGCACAAAACTCTTAACTTAATCTTGTTGAAACAATAAACACACGTTTATTCGATAAAATAAAATGTGTGTGTTGAAATGGAAACAGTTTTGACATCTGAATGACCTGTAAAAAGTGTAGAGAAAAATAGTATCAGAACAAACTATTTTTGGCGCAACGCTGTAATGCGAAGTGTCAAATCTATTACGCATTCATTGTGTTAGAATCCCAAGTGCTTTTCGTCCTACACACTTTTTGCTTGTTCTATTCTGTAGAGCCTCGCCCGGATCAGGGCCGAAACACTTTAAGACGGGGGGGATCTTCCTCTGAAGACCGTCAGCAGTCCCGCTTCCCAGGAAGTGTCATACTCTTCTAGAGCCTCGCCCGGATCCGTGCCACACTTATCTCAGCGTAAGCCGACACAAAGTTCACAAACGTGTACAATGGCAGATTTAAGACAAATTCAGTTTCGGACACTTACATAAGAGACGTCGTCTGGATGAAATGTAACACCGGTGACGAATCTCGCGCGAATCCCAGAATGGCCGGAGACGCATTGTCGTCACTTCTGGAGTTATTTGTAGAAGCCACGTGCTTTCAGCCATGTTGGTAGGAGCCTAGCGCTGTCTGCTAAGCTGTGCTATGGAAGACGTGCAACCATGCCGACTTCTTGCTGCGTGAAAAATTGTTTTAACAACCAACAAAATGAAAAACAAGAAGGGCAAAGCCCATACGACTCACATGCTTGACCTTGACCTTTACATGACATTGACCTTCGGGTGACCTTCAAGGTCAAGGTCACACAACTAAACCTAGCAACGACATCATACACTAAGAAATGCTTTACACATTTTTCCTACCAAAATACATGTGACCTTGACCCAAGGTCAAGATTATCCAAGGTCATGCTACACAAAGCTGTTAATTCAAGACATAGGAAGCACAATGGTGCTTATTGGCACTTTCTACAATGAGATATGGTCACTTTTAGTGGTTCACTACCCCATTTTGGTCAGATTCCATAAGGGTCAAAGTGACCTTGACCTTGATGATATTTGACCAAATGTGTCTCATGATGAAAGTATAACATGTGCCCCACATAATTATTAAGTTTGAATCAGTTATCTTCCATAGTTCAGGGTCAATGTCATTTCAAAATATGTATACAATCCAACTTTGAAGAGCTCCTGTGACCTTGACCTTGAAGCAAGGTCAACCAAACTGGTATTAAAAGATAGGGCTTACTTTGTCTTATATACCATATATAGGTGAGGTATCCAATCTTAAAAACGTTAGAGAAAATTGAGAAAATGTGAAAAATGGCTGTTTTTAGACAACATTTATGGCCCCTGCGACCTTGACCTTGAAGCAAGGTCAAGTCACTATGTGTGTTTTTTTAGGTCTTGTCATCATACACCATCATGCCACATTTGGTATTGATAGACTTAATAGTCTCCGAGAAAATTTCAACGTTAAAGTTTTAGGACGCCCGGACGGACGAAAAGGGTGAGTACATAGACTCACTTTTGCTTCGCATGTGAGTCAATTAAGAGGAGTCAAACGCTCCTACTACTTTATACCATCAGAGAAAACCAATCTAGGTCCGACTGTGCAAAGGGTGACCAAACCTAGACGAAGAGGATGGAAAAAGAAGATTTACAGAATAGATCTGACCTTTCGAGACAAACACCCAGCGAGAATCAGCAGACATCTCCCACGAATCCTGCTACGATGAATCGATAGAGTTACAAAGACCTATAATTCTTAAACTCTTCCAACGAGTACGCCGATGTTCCGAGCACAACAATTAAATATGTCCATGGCACTCGTTGGCGGAGTGTTCCTCAATTCCGGGTCAAGTTGGTCCTTCGTCAGCTGGTATGGATGGATGGATGGATGGATGGATGGATGGATGGATGGATGGATGGATGGATGGATGGATGGATGGATGGATGGATGGATGGATGGATGGATGGATGGATGGATGGATGGATGGATGGATGGATGGATGGATGGATGGATGGATGGGTGGGTGGGTGGGTGGGTTGGTGGATGGAGTTTTACGGCTTATCAGCCTTAGTAGGCTACGTAAGGCCACCGAGCACAAAAACCACTAGAATAGTTCCGAGTCAGCGCAAATCAAGTCCCGATGTACCTAGTTATTCGCCTCTTACGAATCGCGAAGGGCGACGCGGTGGGTCAATTCTTACCCCCCCCCCCCCCCAACCCAACCCACACGGAGCGTCAGCTGGTATGGATCGAGCCCGCCGATCACCTCAGTTTTGTTGAGGTAAAATCGACAGGCATCGGGCTTGCGTAAGTCAATGTATTGCGTTTTCTTCCTCACGGACATTACCTTAGAAAGACAAGAAGGGCAAACCCCATACAACTCACATGCTTGACCTTGACCTTTACATGACCTTGACCTTCAGGTGACCCTCAAGGTCAAGGTCAAACAACTACACATCATACACTAAGAAATGCTTTACACATTTTTCCTACCAAAATACCTGTGGACTTGCCCCAAGATCAAGGTCATCCAAGGTCATGCAACACTAAGCTGTTAATTCAAGACATAGGAAGCACAATGGTGCTTATTGGCACTTTCTACCATGAGATATGGTCACTTTTAGTGGTTCACTACCCCATTTTGGTCACATTTCATAAGGGATAACGTGACCTTGACCTTGATGATATTTGACCAAATGTGTCTCATGATGAAAGTATAATATGTGCCCCACATAATTATAAAGTTTGAAACAGTTATCTTCCATAGTTCAGGGTCAAGGTCACTTCAAAATATGTATACAATCCAACTTTGAAGAGCTCCTGTGACCTTGACCTTGAAGCAAGGTCAACCAAACTGGTATCAAAAGATAGGGCTTGCTTTGCCCTATATACCATATATAGGTGAGGTATCCAATCTAAAAAACTTGAGAGAAAATTGAGAAAATGTGAAAAATGGCTGTTTTTTAGACAACATTTATGGCCCCTGCGACCTTGACCTTGAAGCAAGGTTAAGGCACTATGTGTGTTTTTTTTGGTCTTGTCATCATACACCATCATGCCACATTTGGTATTGATAAACTTAATAGTCTCCGAGAAAATTCCAACGTTAAAGTTTTAGGACGCCCGGGCGCCCGGACGCCCGGACGGACGAAACGGGTGAGTACATAGACTCACTTTTGCTTCGCATGTCAGTCAAAAAATGTTTCAACTAACTCTAATTATTTTAGATGTTGGTTTCTTGGCACAGCCAGTTTATCTTGTCGGAGCAGATAAACAAATAAGAGAAAAGCGAAACGATCACTCGTGTACTGAGTTTTGATGCGTGACCGGGACACTCCCCGCAGTACGTTTTGTTTGCTTTGTATGTAAGGTTTTAGCACTAGCTGTAGGTGTAAAAATCGTCAGTTATTAATATAATTGGTGAATTGAGTTTTCATGAAACTTTGTTTTGTGCTTTAATGCCATTTTCTTGTCATAATCTTACACGTTACAACTTACATTACGCCAAATGCGGGCAAGTTGATCATGCACTCATCGACTCGATGATCGTGAATTTTCTGTCCTCGCCCTGACCAGGGAAACGAAATAGTCAATTCAAGCTAGAACTAAACAGTTATCTGCTGCCACTCATTTGAGCTTTACATGAAACATTATATCACACTAGCTCGATCGTCTGCTGGCGTAGTGGCTACGGTTCGATCGTGTTCGTCTGCTAGGTACGTAACGGTGTGGTTTGTTTACTTATCTTCTGTGGGTTTTGTGCAGAAAGTATACGTTACAATAGTCTATTATGACTTTTTTCGATTAGTTTTTTTTCATCTAATTAAACTTATTGCATGCTGTAATGCCATCCTTTTGCCACGATCTAGCGATAATCACTCCTCAACACAGACCCGAAACATACCCCAACATATAGCACCGGAAGTTATGCAACCTACCATCATGGCTGTGCTGCTAATTGCCATATGACTCCTGGTGAACTCTTCTCCGGCCATATTCAGCACACTGTCTCACGTTAGCAGAACCTCAGTGAAATGCGACCGTCCCCGACCGCTGTACAACCGAGGGGAGTGGAGTGGAGTGGAGTGGAGTGGAGAGAGAGAGAGAGAGAGAGAGAGAGAGAGGGGGGGGGGGAGAGAGAGAGAGAGAGAGAGAGAGAGAGAGAGAGAGAGAGAGAGAGGGGGGGGGGGGAGAGAGAGAGAGAGGGAAAGAGAGAGAGAAAGAGAGAGAGAACTAAACTGAATTGAGCAAATGTATTGTGTGAAGGCCGCCGGCCCATTACACATGATTTTACACGCAAAAAAAGAAGAAACACGGCACGAATGAAAACAAAAACTGGCATCCAGCATTGGTTTGAACGAAATGGACGAAAAACAGTCAGTCGCTGTGTTGAATACATTACTGAAAGTCACTTTTTCCGTGCCGTTCGTGAGAGCAGCTGTCGCCGCGGCGGCCTGCCTAGTTTTCTGGCAACCCTGTGCCAGCTGGGGAACAGCTGATCTGGGACGGCTTGGATGACCGTAGATTCTTCTGGCTTCTGTTGATGATGGCTGTAGGATGGTATTCTGTACTGGCTCACGATCCTCCATGTGATCAGCAGATGACTGGAGGGATAGAGTGCGATCTGCTGCTTTTTCGGTGCCGCCAGATTTTTTCGCTCGTCGGAGCACTGCTTTCTTCTTTGCAGCTGTCAAAGCAGTTTTTCAACATCTCCTCAAACTTTTTTCCGGAAGCAGCTCTAATGTTCTGGAAAATCTTCCAGGATAGCCTCCCTGTTAGGTGAAATCGGTGAAGCATTGGCAGTCGCGGCATTCTCTATGTTCAATTGAGAGACAAACGAAGCTTGAGCGGGAACATCGCTTCTGCTACCTTGTCACTCTTGCAACTTGTGGGGTCAAAAGGTCAAAGCCTTCGTAACGCCACATCTTGGTGATGCACTGGCACGGGATTCTCGTGCAACATCAGGAGCAACAGCGGAGGAATTCGCGACGTCAATATCAGCGGAATTAAAAGTTGAAAAAAGTCATTCTGCCTCTCCTCACCCCTTCTTCTGTGATTTTCCGCCCGCTGCTAGTCTGGTTGCAGCTGAACAGATGTTTTCCTTCTCCAGAAACCATCCGTGGTGCTTGTTAACAATGGCCTACCATCTCTATACACGAATCTGAGGACAACTACGATGTTTCCGCCTTCCCCATCCACCTTCCATGAATTAAGCTCCTCAGTCATAAGCAGAGAAGTTAGCAGAGTCTCTAGGGCAGCTGGTAGTCGAGTGACTGACATGGTGCCTTTATGTTACGAAGACACGCTCGAGCATACCAGAGCTGACGGAAACACGTCTTACCGGCGCGAACGCTAGCCGCTGAGGGGGAGAGAGAGACAGGGGGGGGAGGGGGGGAGGGGGGGGGGGGGACTGCGCTGGCAAATAATCCGATAAAGTATCTCTCTTATGTACATTTGCGCTAACACGTCATGGTAACCTGGGTAGCCTGCATTCCTGGCTAAATCCTCACTCCTATTCAAAGAGGACTAAACTACAAACCTGATTGTACTCGTCTTCATTGTCCCAGAATTCCTGTTCACGCAGACGATGTGTACCAAAGAGGAAGAAGACGTACTCATCGTCGCTCTGCTCCTGCAACTCTATCTCTAACAGGAATTGTTGGACATCCATTTCCTCGCTAAAGACAAAGAATATAACTGCAAAAGAGAAGCAATGGAGTGAGCTTGAGAAATATATATATTCAGTCATGTTTTATGTGGCCAAGAACAACTTGTTCTGTTTAAATACTTACCGAGGTTAATCCTCAAGTTTGTAACTATCCTAATCATGACATATGACAGAACATCTGGTCTCATTAGACAAGCAGGAATACATTATGATTAGATACAAAACATAGTACTCGCATATAATGAGCGAACGTTCCCAACTGAATGACAGACTGCATGTGCTTTCGCTGTTGGTATCTGATTAATGTCCACATATTGTTTGTGATTTTTAAAAATTGGTTCGAAGGAAATTTGCATTTGATGAGCATGATTATATTGAGCAATTGTTTTGCCAGGCACACTAGGCGGCTTCATTTAAAACGCTTGACTAGTCTAATTATGCAATCAATAACTCATTTTAATGAATTCCATTAATTGGGTTAGCCACGATACACTTTCAGTGGAGCTTGGCATGACGACTGCAACTAACGTGCGTGCATTTCAATAGCACACTGAATGACATCTTAAAAGGCTTCGTCGCAACTACGCCATTTCCGTTGGAAACATTGCGCTCGCAAGTCGCAAAAATATTTCGGACATCCTCACACGTGGTAACTTTCTGGCAACTCGGCCATTTCCATTGGAAATGTCACGCTTGCAAGACGCAAGAATAGTTTTCTGTCGAGTTGCCACAAAATAGGAACACTTAATACTTTTATGTCTCTCAGAAATTTCCTCGAACAGCCATTTAGATGGGTCAATACCTGCAACATAGCGGTAGAGCTGTGTCCATCCACATCTTCTAATGGCGGCCTACCCTCGCTCGATTCGAAACTTCCATGCTTCTGCTACTTCATTTGTCAGTTGTAGGATGTCCTGCCGCCTAAGTATGAATTTCTTGTACAGTTCTACATCACTATGTCTTTTTATTGTGTCCAGTTTATTGCAAATACCTTGTTGTCGGCGCAACACGCCAAGCCTACGTGATCAAAGGAATTTGACTATCGCCAGTGTTAAACGAGCGAACGGAGAGTAATGTTAGTAAAGAATCTAGGATGTGAGTTTACACCAAAGGGTGTTTTCCTAGTTTTGTTTGCAGGAAATTGGTTGGTTGTTGAGTTGTAAATTGAGAGGGATACCACAGTCATTGGGATGGATGGATGGATGGTGTTTTACGGCCTATCAGCCTTCGTAGGCTATGTAAGGCCATTGAGCACGATAATCACTAGAACAGTTTAGAGTAAACGTAAGGCAAGTCAAGATGTCCCTAGTTTTTCGCCTCTTACGAATCGCGTAGGGTGACGCGGTAGGTTAATTCTTACCCCGAACCCACAGGGGGACAGTCACTTGGAGCACGAGGTTACAGGGAAGTTGGATAGACATCTATGAACACGTGATCGGTAATGTTATCTCCTTCCACGCAGGTGTCCCGGTTTCATTTCGGGCTAATGCCCTCGTCTGTAACTGTTTAATATCCTCCCCCCCACCCCCCCCCCCCCCATTTGTTCTGTGTGGAGACTCCTTAATGTTCTTTTTTTCTATCAGATTTTAAAATCTAGTCTCGTTTAAAACTGTGCTTTGTCCATTTTTCTATCCAGTCCTTCTTGCTCGTCCTTTGGTGGCAAAGGGGATCTCTTTTCGTCTGGGTCGTATGTTCGGGCTTGTGTGTTGGTGTGTGTGTGTGTGTGTGTGTGTGTGTGTGTGTGTGTGTGTGTGTGTGTGTGTGTGTGTACGTACGCATGTGTGTGTACTGTGTTGTGCATATGAATGTGTGTGTCTGCATTTGTATGTGTGTGTGTGTGTGTGTCTGTGTGTGTGTGTGTGTGTGTGTGTGTGTGTGTGTGTGTATGTGTGCGTGCGTGCTTGCGTCAGTGCGTGCATGTGTGTCCTTGTCTCCGCCTGTGTGTCGGTCGATCGATGTGTCAGTCTGTGTGTCTGTCTGTGTGTCTGTCTGTGTGTCTGTCTGCGTGTCTGTCTGTGTGTCTGTCTGTCTGTCTGTCTGTCTGTCTGTCTGTCTGTCTGTCTGTCTGTCTGTCTGTCTGTCTGTCTGTCTGTCTGTCTGTCTGTCTGTCTGTCTGTCTGTCTGTCTGTCTGTCTGTCTGTCTATGTGTCTGTCTGTTTGCCTGCCTGTATCTTTGTTTCTTGTTGTTTTTATTAACTTTTGATGTCCTCTACTTTCTTTGAAAATTTCATCACGTATTGTTGTTCTAGAAATCTTTGAACTCTTTAAGCTTATAAGATCCACACGTATGCCATTAAATGTCTCGTCTGTGGTTTTTATTCTCAGATGTTTTCTAAGTTTCATTAAGCAGAGTATATTTTGTATGGTACTTAAAATGGTAAAGTAGTTCTTCATATAGGTAAAATATCTTGCTTATATTCTCTGTTTGATAGGATAGGCCTAAGAATGTGTGTGTGTGTGTGTGTGTGTGTGTGTGTGTGTGTGTGTGTGTGTGTGTTTTGTTTGTGTGTGTGTTTTGTAGTTCCCATTTCTGTTAAGAGGACATTAGAACCAAAGTCATGTTTAAAGCCTTTAAGTTTAAAGACGCTGAGAACACACACACACACACACACACACACACACACACACACACACACACACACACACACACACACACACACACACACACACACACACACAAACACGCGTCATTTTGTATCCGAGGCAGCACTAACATGTTTGTTTGAGTACTTTGTTTTTTAATTGATTATTTCGTAAGTGACGTATCTAGTTCTGCTGGATCTTGCAAAATGTAAGATTAACACACAGTACATCATTCTTTGATTCCGGATCTCAGGACAATCCAGTGGGTCCATATTGACAGTCTCCAGCAAGATGAATGCGTGCACCGACTAATTTGAAATAGGACTTCTTTGAAGTTGTTAAAGTAATGATTCCATGTAAATAAAGAAATTTGCAGATATAATTTCATATACAAATCATAAAACAATTGAAAATAAGTAGCATCTGAAAACCGAGGGTTCTGGATTCCTGGTAAATCAAGAAATTTGTAGTTACAGTTATGAATATTTATATTTACACAAGAGAAAAAAGTGGCAGCTGAAAACCGGGGGTTCTGGTACTTCTACGTGAGATTATAAGAAAGACTTTGAAAGATGACGTGCTAGGCTTGGCAATGGGTCCGTTCAAACAGGGAGACACAAAATCAATGGAGAACTCTGCAAGCCACGAGACAGGAATTTGTTTTGAATTATGCATATATTAGCTGAAAAAAGATGAAGAAGACAAAAGAAAAATAATGAACTCTTCAGAAGTAACTTCTCTAATCAGAAACAGAAACTGAAAGTATGTGTATATTTGTCGATATATCGTTCCAGTTAATGATATAAGAGCATAAGTCATTCTTTGTGTGTGTGTGTGTGTGTGTGTGTGTGTGTGTGTGTGTGTGTGTGTGTGTGTGTGTGTGTGCTGAAGACAACAAAGAAATCGATCAGTTTGCAGTTGACTAGTGTTGTTTCATTATAACTTCTAAATTGTTTTGTGTCTCGAAAGTAACCATACCAGGACACTCCTATTTTGAGACCATAAACGCGAGCACGAAAGTCTCACGTGAGATATATTGAGACGGATTTGAGAGTTGCCGCAGAGGTGAATTAAATTCCACAAAAGCGCAATATTTTATCCTTCTACATACTGTGATTAAAAAGAAAGGTCCAAGGCACTATGAAGCAGATTATAAAGAAAGTTTCTGGGAACTTGAAGCAAAGAAAGAACGATTCTTGTTCAACAAGTAGCGAGACACGAGTATCAAAAACATGTTATCAAGTAGCTGACAGATTTGTTCCTAAATTACTTAATCTGCTTACATAAGAAACCCCATTACTCCACTTTCTCTTTTGCACAAGAAAGAATGCAATAGCAAACAAGAAGGGCAAAGCCCATACGAATCACATGCTTGACCTTGACCTTTATATGACCTTGACCTTCAGGTGACCTTCAAGGTCAAGGTCAAACAACTAAACCTACCAATGACATCATACACTAAGAAATGCTTTACACATTTTTCCTACCAAAATACATGTGACCTTGACCCAAGGTCAAGGTCATCCAAGGTCATGCAACACAAAGCTGTTAATTCAAGACCTAGGAAGCACAATGGTGATTATTGGCACTTTCTACCATGATATGGTCACTTTTAGTGGTTCACTACCCCATTTTGGTCACATTTCATAAGGGTCAAAGTGACCTTGACCTTGATGATATGTGACCAAATGTGTCTCATAATGAAAGTATAACATGTGCCCCACATAATTATTAAGTTTGAAACAGTTATCTTCCATAGTTCAGGGTCAATGTCACTTCAAAATATGTATACAATCCAACTTTGAAGAGCTCCTGTGACCTTGACCTTGAAGCAAGGTCAACCAAACTGGTATCAAAAGATAGGGCTTACTTTGCCCTATATACCACTTGTAGCTAAAGTCGCCATTCTCAATAACGTGGGAGAAAATTGGGAAAATGTGAAAAATGACTGTTTTTGAGACCACATTTATGGCTCCTGTGACCTTGACCTTGAAGCAAGGTCAAGTCACTATGTATGTTTTTTGAGGCCTTGTCATCATACACCATCATGCCAAATTGGGTGTTGATATACTTCATAGTGTCCGAGAAAAATCCAACGTTTAAGTTTTTTACGCCCGGACGGACGGACGGACGGACGGACGGACGGACGACACGGCTGAGTAAATAGACTCACTTTTGCTTCGCATGTGAGTCAAAAAGAAATAAATTAACAACAATTTAAAAGGAGCAAAAGGGACAGAATCAAATACTTTGCACCACCAATATCCAGCCACAAATAAGTCCCCTTATAGTCGAGACAAATCTAAGTTTTTGTTCTACATCTCAGCGAACAGCTGCTGAGTCTGAAAACGTTCACTTACGTGCATGTGCGTGTTTGCATGTTAATAATGTTTGTCAAAAATTTTGCCTGTTATCATAAATACGGATTTGTGGTAGTGCGGGAACTTATTAATGAAAAATCTTAACTAATGAATCCCAACGCAAATGGATCTTGAAGGGCAACGTCGGTTCTCTGTGATCAGAAACGATGCAGGCAATTCTCCGCTTATGCGCGATGTTTTCGAGAGTCTCGCTGGGCATTTAAATTTAAAAGTTAAAAGGAAAAAAGACGAAGAAGAAACGAAAGAGGAACTCATATGTCGAAACTGAGTAAGAAAATCTGCGTTTGGTTTTTAATGCGAGCTGCAGAAGGTAATACTTACTTCTTACTGACTTGGAGTATTCACGCACCACATCTTTCATGTTATCCCGTGTGTACGTGAATGGTCTGCTAGTCTTTGATGCTGATGACAATTGTTTATCGATCGCATCCACAACCTCGTTAGCCGACGTATCTATATTGCGCTGAAACACAGAAATGACTTCAAAGCAATGCATAGCGAGGACCCTCGCACATTGTGTTTAACCGTGAAACTGGTATTGCGACTAACTTGTTTTATAGCATGATGATCGTTTACAGACTGCATATGCTAGGACGTGTGGTTTCACAAACATGGAGCAACAGTTGGTTTAGTGCTTGATTAATGCAAAGGAAGAAAGAACGGAGATAAAAAATTAAGCATCCACAAACCAGCGCTTCAAGTACACTAAGTTCATTGACATCATTTTGCTCACTTGATCGAACTAGCGTCTTAGTTTATGAGATGATTTCAGAGCTAAAAATGAAGTTGCATTGAATCGTGATGTGATTATTGCTATATCAGGGTTTATGGAGAGTTCGATTTTGAATTGCTTCGCGGAAAATAATTTTCCGTACATTTTCTCGCTATATTTTACACAATTACTTGTTTCTGAGGGTGGTTGTTAAAAAGACTGGAGCAAGACCTGCACACGTCTTGCAAAGCCGTATCTGGGAGGGAATCGAACTATGTCTGGGTCATATTCTTATTCTTAATAAAACTGGACTTAGCAAAACCCTGACCTTGCACTAAATTTTATTGCAATCCGTTTAGAATTAATGAACGAATCAATGTTTGTTGCTTAAGGGCCAATTAGCCTTATCTGGCTATGTAAGGCCTCAACATTTGTTTACAAATGTAATAGTAAAAAATGAAAGGATGTACATATTTATAAAGATTGTATACACATACGTCAAGCTTTACTTATTTCTATACATGTAAACATACAAATGAGCAAACGTACAATCATGGATGACAAATGTCACAAATATGAAATATTTGTTACCAAGAACTGTATTTGGATATCTAAAAGAATACGTGAAAATTATTACAAATATTCAACATTTGTTATAAAAACCAGTAGTTTTTATGAAACATATCATAGAAAAATGATCTGTGAAAATATTCAAAATATCATGACTTGTAATATTATATCTATATGCAGAAAGCCCAGGGCAATCCAGTAAAATATGTCGAACAGTCAAACTTATTTGACATGAAGAACTTTGCGGCAGAGATGATGACCGTAAAAGATAGGAACGTGTTAATATAGTGTGTCCAATTCGGATTCGACAACGAACAACTTCGTCTTTCTTGATTACGTTTTGGAGTGGGTCCTCTCTCCCCAAATAGGGACAATCTCTTGTAGTCTGTTATTAAATTCAGCCGCCTCTGTCCACCTGACAAAGTTTTAACATTTGTTTTACAAACATAGGGTCTGAGATCGTCTGCAGGAGCTCCACTAGTTGGTGGAGCGAAGCTGATGACAGACGTGGCAACGCGATCTACTCTCTCGTTTCTCCAAATATCAACGTGGCCAGGGACCCAGCATAAGACAATCTCAATCCCCATTGATTCAAACATTGAAAATGTCTTAAACTTTTTTATTCAATTTGCCGAATAACTCACAAACGAATGAACCGATGAGAAAAACATAACCTCCCTGGCGGAGGTGACTACTGCTTTGCCGTGCGCAACAACTTTCTTAAAATAGCAAATAGTTGCCATCGTGAATGCAGATCGATTTAAGGAATCAATGTAGTGCGAACTCTTTGGTCTCTATGAATTTAGTAGCTGTTTGATTTTTTTCTACATTACGGTTGTATTTGTTTTCTTTATTTATCCGTTTCCTGAGTTTTGTCTCGTATACGCGGCGTGTCCCAATTAACCGTGTCCCAATAAAGCGGCTTCTACTCTACTATCTAATTTAACCTGTTAATCGGCACAACCCGCCGCTTAATCGGGACAAAGCTCGACCTGATTATCACTTTAAACTCATGGCATGAACTTGAAATACAACCAATCGGTGAAGAGCCAATCAATCCAATAGCTTATCAGCTGCTCGGCGGGCTTTAATGCATTGCAAAGACAAAGAGATTAAAACCAACCGCTAATGAGCAAAACAATTCAATCGCATGTCAGCTTTCTCGGCCAATCACTGAGCATGAGGCATGATTATACCCATTCTAGTCCACTAGAGACCTTGCCTGCCGGCGAAAGAGTCTCTAGCACATTTCATATCAAGTCATGAAAAAATGTCGTCCGGAATATGCAGATCGAGGTCACACGAGAGGCTTGTGGGATAGCCGATTTGCTCCCTGACATACGCCGTTAAAGTAGTTCTAAGACTGTGTAAGAGGGTGAGAATATGAGAGACTTGTCCAGATCACTGTACTGTCTCTCGTTTCCATATTTGTGTGCGCAGATTGTAACTGCAGGGATACGTGAGGCGTGTTTCGCGCGTACACTGTGGCTGCCGTAGAGATGTATGAGGTTCACGCAGCTCACACACACGGCTAAGCGTCAGTGGTCATCCCATCTGACCACTCAGTCTTTGCGTGTTTGAGATCACACCAGATTTAGAATTTATTCATTTAATGTATCATGTACTGCTTGTAATATTGAATAGAAACCTAGTGTTTATCCTTATCAACCATCCCATATATGGCAACCTGCACTCTGTGAGTTGTAAACGGTAATATTAAAAGAAAACGATGAATACATATCTGATTTAAATGGCGCCATAAATACTTCAATTGCAATTCATTTGTATACGAATCACTTTTGGAATTCATTCATTGGCGCAGGGTGTGCTTTGATTAACGCACTTTCCAACGGAGTGGAGTTTGCCATATGGGACTGTTGCTTTAAGCCTCAAATAGTTGTTAGAAGCTGTTATGTTAGCACAATTCGCTTCCACTGGAAATCCCAGGTCCACGTTTTCACCTAGAAACTTGGTCTGCTTTCCATGACGCCTGCGTAGTGGCTATATAAAGCCAGAGCATTAACAAGAGCAAGAGACGCGAGAGAATGATAGACAGAGCGAGAGATACACAGAGAGGGCGACAGACGGCAGTCAGGGGGCCATAGCGAGAGGTCACGGGAAGGTCATCCCCGTAGGCAGTAGCTATGCACATACTATGCTGTCTGTTGCCATGAATAAAGACGGAGAAATTTACAACCAAGCCTTGCTTGTCTGCTGATCCCTTGAAGGGGGTGAAGGGAGAGAGGCAGGCACATCGCCTCTACACTCCCTGCCTGCCTACCCAGCTGGCCATGGGGCACCACGTTTCATCTGACGCTGCCATAGCAGGGTGCCACATACGCCCCCATGCTTCATCTGGCGTTAAAAGGAACCGGGGTTTGTCCTGCTATGGAGTAGAGAGACCGCCGCCTCTTTATAGCTCCAGCCTGCGCCTAAAGTCCCACCACCAACCCTTTACAACTGGTGTCAGAAGTGGGATGAAATGCGTTAAAGCAGGACCACCCCAATGCTTCAACTGTTTCGAACAAAACTCTTTAACTTACGCTTGTTGAGGCACAGAATTCTGAATTTTTCTGTAAAAAGGGGAGAAAAAGTAGTAACAGAACAAACTCTTTTTGGCGCAATGCTGTAATGCGAAGGGTCAAGCCTATTACGCATTCATTCTGAACTGCGCCTGAGTCACTACTGACTCGGGTTTACAGAATGGATTATGCCTGCATAAATACGAATGACCAAATGCATACATCATCATTACTCTCACTGGTCTCTTTGAGTGTACACTCACCCCAATGATGTCATCGAAGCGGTCCGACCTGTCGCTGTCGGAGAAGATGCAAGTTTTGGAAGAGCTACAGAAGCCAGGTGCAACCTTGAGGGGTGTCACTGAGATGTTCGGCATTTCGAAAGAGCCGTATGAAGAAAGCGAAAACGGTCCTGCACAATGAAGTCGCATCATTTTCCAGAGCCTACATTGTTAATAGAATGCTGAGCCAGGAGGAAGAAGATGTGGGGGAATCTCTGTCCATGTGGCTGGGAGACAAGTTGGCACAAGGAGCCAGGCTGTCGGGACCTGTTCTGAAACAGAAGGCGACTGAGCTGGCAGCTTCTCAAGCCACCGATTTCAAAACATCTGATGGTTGGCTGGGAAGATGGTAAAAACGTCACGGCATCACCCAGAGGCGATAATTCGGCGAAAAGCAAGATGCCAACACTGAGACAGCACGCGCATGGAAGTCCGACGATCTGCCTGCTCTTCTAGAAGGATATGAACCCTCCAACTTCTACAACGCCGACGAAACCGGTCTCTACTTCCGTGCTATGCCAGACAGAGGGCACTGCTATGAGGAGACGGAGATGACCGGCGGAAAGAAAGCCAAGGAGAGGGTAACCGTGTTGATCTGCGCCCACATGACTGGAACAGACAAGTTGTCACCTCTCATCATTAGCAAAAGTGGACGACCGAGATGCTTCCCCAAAGGCCAAACGAAGCTCCCTGTAGACTATGCATTTAGCAAGAATTCATGGATGACGAAATCCATATTTACCGACTGGGTGAGAAACTGAGACTCGAAGTTGAAGAGTCAACAGAGACAGACAGATTCTGCTTCTTCTGGACAATTGCACCGCCCATCTGAAGATTGCCGACCTGCAAATGATACAGCATCACTTCTTGCCTCCAAACATCACGAGTTTAATGCGACCCATGGATCAGGGGTTTATCCAAAACTTCAAAGGACACAATGGGAGTCATCAGAGTTCCAGGATCATCTCTGAGCTCGACGCTGATCCAGACCTTCGTGCTCTCGACATCGCTCGACGTGTGAGTCTTCTCGACACCTTCCATCTTGCCCGAAAAACGTGGAAGTCTGTGACGGAGACCGCCATCTTCAACTGCATCACGAAAGCAGGATTTGTCATCCAGATGAAGCAACCGCCCTCGATGAATGCGTCAATGTTATGCTAGACGTCGAAAAGCCTGCAGCGCTCACAGAGAGCATCGAAGACAACTTGGAGACTAGCTTCGAGTTGTCACACGATCAACTTTTCGAGGAGGTGCAGGCCAGAAAACGCCAGAAGCTGACATCAGACATTTCCAGTGACAGCGACAGCGACAACGACTATGAACCTTTCACCATGACTGAGAAACTGAAAATGGTTCAACTTTTCAGGCAGTGTGTCCAGGAATCAAACCTTGAGATGACCACGCCAGTCCTGGAGAAAGTACAGCGTATGGTGCACCACGAGGCAGCTACTTCACAAAAGCAGACAACATTTTTTTTTTGGAAGACGCTGAAGTCGTCGCAGCTCTGCAACAGTTCCTGCTATAACATCCTTTTTCAGGGCTACAACTGTCTCTCCCAGTGGGGATAGCCTTGTCGTGGCGGGAGGGCTTGAGTACTATACATAGGTCAGACTAAAATCCCCAAACAACTCTCAACTAGACCTACCGGTTTATAGGGACAAGCCGGTTAAAGGGGACAAAACACAGGGGACGGACTTGTCCCGATTAAGCGCCTTCTACTGTATTTCCTCCAGTTGTAAGTCTTGCTCATGAGAAATCTTCCTTCCTTCTCGTGCATATGGGCCCGTTAGTGTGTGTGTGTGTGTGTGTGTGTGTGTGTGTGTGTGTGTGTGTGTGTGTGTGTGTGTGTGTGCATGCATGTGGGCCTTCCAGGGCGTGTACACAAGTAGGTTTGCAAACAAAAGCATTTCGTTTAAGAAAGTAGTGTTATCTTGGTTCACATATTTCTGTAATATCGATTCCTTGTAGCAAAAATAAATCAATAAACGAACTTTCTTGAAATACCAAAATTAGAGGCAGTCCTTCATGATTTCCTTCCATAACGGGGCGATCCTTGTCGCTGTAATTACTTGGACCGCTGTGGTTTGGGGGTAAGAATAAATCCAGCGTCTCCCTACAACATTCGCAAACGGCGAATAAAAGAAATATCGAGACTCGCTTGTTCTCTTACAACTTCAGTGATTTTGTTGTCAGTGACCTTATATAGCCTACAAAGACTGATAGGATGTAATGCCCCATTCATTCATTATCCAACGCATCGGGACAAGAATATAAATCCGCCATGTCTCCCTATGCGATTCCTAAAAGATGAGCTTGTAGGGAAATGGACGACTTGCTCCTAGTCTACCCAGCTCTCATAGCGGTTTTCAATTCGGTACCTCAAAAAAGCCTACAGAGGTTAATGGGCCGTAACACTGCACTCAAACATTCTTTCTTTCACTTGGACATCACATATTCTTCTACTTGTTTCTGGTCTTTTTCTGCCTTTTAATATTTGCTAATGAGTTCAAGAGCGATTCTGCAAAGGACGGCATTTTCGCCAATTAACTCGGCAGCCTGCTTCGGCGATTTAGGGGTAATGGCAATCTCTGCCGTGAGAGGGAAATGAGTGCGTTTGCATTCCTCAGCGATATATGAAGTGCTTCCCGCCGCCAAGTCAAAAGCCTCGGCTGCTATGTAGAACTCATTTTATGTAGAGTTTGTGGCAAGTAGGACTATTCGTGGCGAAGTTGTGTCCCCATTTCGCAGTTTGACGTTACACAACAATTCATACCCGCGGGTGCACGCGCGCGCGCTCGATCGCACGCACACGCACACACAATTACACACACAAATACATACACACACAGATACGGACACATACGTGCGCGTGTGCACATCCCATCAACCCCACAACATACACACACACACACACACACACAAACATACTCACACAAATGCACACACATATACATACACAAACACGCACACATGCGCACGTGTGCACACCCTCAACCCCAAAACAAACGTACACGCACACATACCGACATAAACAGACACGCACACATACGCGCGCTTGTGCACACACCCTCAACTCCAAAACACACACACACACAAATACATACATAGACACAAACACATACGCGCGCGTGTGCACACATCCTCAAACCCAAAACACACACACACAAATACATACACAGACACACACACATACGCGCACGTGTCCACACCCTCAACCCCAAAACACACACACACACACACACACACACACACACACACACACACACACACACACACACACACACACACACACACACATACGCGCGCGCGCGCGGTTGCTGTCTCGAATTGTTTGATTATCAAAACGAATCATGAGTACTCTAGATTCGAGGTTTTTGTGGGGGTAAGGGTCAAGGGTGGGGGGGAGGGGGAGGTGGGTGGGGGATGTATAAGCATTTAACCAGTTGGTAATATATCGACTGCAGCTTCACAAACTAGATTTCAGTGTGCCCACACGGTTGGTGGCACGAGGAATTAGGTCACGCTTAATCGACGATGAACACTATTGCCAAAGTCAGGCTTTCCCAGGTGTCACTAAAATGGACGCGTCACGGAATTCTTACCATGGACATTATTCACGCGAGATACTTCCGGTTTTCAAAACGAGACGGACTTTGCAAAAAAAAATGGGAGTCTTCTATGGCCAGCACCAGTACCAGTACATGGAGTGGAAATCTCCTTCATGTGCCTCCATTCTCGCATGGAAATGTTGTAAAATGGGCAAGTGATGTTGATTTTCTTGTTTATAGCTGGGAAACTGCAATGTTTACACCAGGAAGCAAGAGCATTCGATCACTTTGCACGACCTACCGTAGTAACAACCTCTACTCATGAGAAACCTATTGTGATTGGTCCAAAAATATAAATCAGCCAATGGTAGAGAGCCATGTATAGAGTCTTGATCACACCGGACATGTTGATGTCGGCATGGCAGACGATGCAAGCCCAGCTGGCATTAGTCGCTTATCTCGCAGTTTTGACTCAAAATTAAGTATATGATCAGATATAACAAACTATCTGCAAAGACAGCCCATGGTTATATTAGCGTAATAAATTAACATAATAGGCTTACTGACCTTATTTCAAGAAACACCGGTCATTGAGATCAACACTACGAGATCTAGATCTACAAGAGTGAAGAGAGAAGGGTAACCTGTTTTACCTTCGATGTCATGCACAAATCCTTCGATGAACTTTTCGTATCCTTTCCCTTTCTTTCTGCTGGGTATGTAGTAGTAGTAGTAGTAGTAGTAGTAGTAGTAGTAGTAGTTGAGAGGCTAGATGTAGGCCGTGAAGCCTTTGAACGCCCCATCGTAATGTGTTGCGTTATATAGCATAAGGTCTTAGCGCAATTTTCCTATTGCGACAGTGTCGCTCATCATAGCTTCTAGATAACGATATGAATGTAGGATCCTTGTCCAGTTGGTTTTTTAAAACTTTAGTAGTCGGTGCAGTCACCACGAATCTTTCTTCCTTTTAGTGAGTGCAGATTCAAATACTCTACGCGCTCGCTGTAAGATGTACATCTCCCGACATTAACTCAACAACTTGGTAGCCCTGCGCTGGACTCGCTCCACAGCCTCTGACTGTCTTTTAAAATGTGGGCACCAACATCACTTGCCCATATTTCCGCATTTCCATGCGAGAATGGAGCTACATGAAGGAGATTTCCACTCCATGTACTGGTACTGGTGCTGGCCATAGCAGACGCCAATATTTTTGCAAAGTCCGTCTCGTTTTCGATTTCAAAATGGCCGCTGCGTGAATAACGTCTATGGAGCAGCTAATGGGCATGAGCCCATGCGAATACAGCATGAATATGCGAAGCATCAGTCAGTCACGAGCGTTGGCTGTATGCAATGATTGAAGTGGATTGGACTAGATTGGACTGGATTGGATTGGATTGGATTGGATTGGGTTGGGTTGGATTGGATTGGGTTGGATTGGGTTGGATTGGATTGGATGAGGCTTTACGGTCCTTGAGCCTTTAAATTGTATTTAAGTCCAAGCTTGATGCTTTGAGAAAAGTTTTAAGTAAATTTAAAACAAGTAAATAAAGCCTCATTGAACTGGAAGAAGATTTTACTTCTCGATTCGATTAATCTTCTCCGTCGTGTTTAAATCCAAAAACGAAACGAGTGTAAGGCTCCATAAATTGTCCTCTTATCTTCTTTCAAAGCTAAACGTGTGACCACGGACTTCTATTCTCTGAACTAGCTGACGGCGGGTCAAGGTCACTGGAAGTTGTGCGCGAAAGGCATAGCCCGACTGTTTGGGGATTTCACTTCCGTTTGCGTTTACACATTGACTGAAGGCGAAAAACTTTTTCCCAAGATGTCCATGGTCAAAGTAATGAAAGTGAAAAATAACAGTGGTTTAGAATGTTGCATACTTGGATGCTACACCACAGAAACAAAACGTAGTGGCTTGTCCTTTCTCAAGATTGCGCGGAAACGAGACGACTAAGACGGCAGATGCGTTCATACCCGCAATAGACCACTTGATAGTTCCGTTGTCATCTTGAAAATGGCGCAAGCGCAGTAGACACTGACCCGCTCCACATGTAAGCAAAGGATCTCTGTGCGTGAATGAGTATTTACTTGGTGTACATTAACGTTGCACCTACCTCTGTGTGTGGCTGCGTTAGTGTTGGATCAGCGTCTACGACGTGCCAGATCAAAACGAAAGTTTTTACAGGAACTTCCCTTCCCTTCCTTCTTGTTAACATATCAAGATCTCATAATGATCTTACAGTCTGGGTCAGTGCGAGATGTGCGACCTGAACGACCTGACTCATGCAGCTGCGATTGTGGTTTGCATTATTGAGCGTGAAGAATGAGAGCACTGAGGGCATTCTGTGAACCCGAGTCAGTATTGACTCCGGCACAGTTCGTAATGAATGCGTAATAGACTTGACCCTTTGTATTACTGTATTGCGTCAATAAAAACTGCTGGCGCCGAACCTCCAGGTTTTGGCATTAAAAAAACTACAATAAAAACCGCTGGCGCTGAACCTCCAAGTTTTGGCATTTAAAAAAAATCAAAAAAGATCGGGTTCGAACCCGCAACCTCTCGAGAAAAGAGGGGGGAAAACACAAACACACATACAAACGCAAAAAACCAGGTCGGGTTGAAACCCACAACCTCTCGAAAAAAGAAAGAAAAAAAAGTTTCAGCGCAGAATCGAACCTGGTCATGCATGACCAAGAGTCCAACGCTCTACCAGCTGAGCCATTAGAGAATTGATATGGCAGAGCATTTGTAAAGCATTTATAACGTTCTTTTCCGTGGCCACACAAGCAGCTAAATCTCAACCGGCTGAATAAAAGCAAAGGAGTCTGTGCGGGGGTGAGTCTCAGATCTGCATTAGAAATTGAACATTACTGCTCATTGCTCGTGCAAGGCCGGGTAAGTGTTGTTGTTTTTTTTTAATCATTTATCTGTTACGTGTTTGATGGAGTAACCTAAGCTCGCATTCCAAAATTGTAGAACCTACTCTTGAAGTGTTGTGTGTTGATCCAAAAAGCTTGCGCAACTGTCCTTCGCACTGACTATTCTATGCACCGACTGTCCTTTGCACTGACCGTCTTTTGCATTAACTGTCCTTCACACTGACAAGGAGTTAGTCACGAAGGAGAGGAGGGGAAGTGCGCTCTCTACAGTGGGTAAAGATCTAACAGTCCGCTCCAAGTTTTTGTTGCGCTCACCAGTGCTTCAGACATGTGCCGGTCATTCTGTGCACTGGTCAGTGTGAAAGTGCATAGAACAGTCAGTGCATCGGACAGTCAGTGCATAGAACAGTCAGTGTGAAGGACAGTTAATGCAAAGGACAGTCCGTCCATAGGACAGTCAGTGCGAAGGACAGTTGCGCAAGCTTTTTGGCTCCATCACACAACACTTCAACAGTAGGTTCTACAATTTTGGAATGCGAGCTTAGGTTACTCCATCAAACAAGTAACAGATAAATGATTATTTAAAAAAAAAACACTTACCCAGCTTTGCACGAGCAATGAGGATGGTTGATCTTCTGCTTAGCAGCGTCAAGATGGAAAGAAAGGGAAGCGGCTTAGGAGAGGACAGTGTCAACCGTCAACCGGCAATAAAGAATGTGTTGATATCCACGTTTGTCTCGTATCATCGAAGGACTTTCTAACCGAATATTATCTTCGACAAGGCGTGAGTGTCTTTAGTTTAACAAATACTTCCTACGACATGCATAAACTGAGTTTAATGTTTCATGGAAAGTCGTCGAAGATTTAATATGGCTGATATTTGAATGGACGGGCGTGCGGTCTGGAAAAAACGGAGCGTTTACGTCACACGCGTCGTAGGAAGTATTTGTTAAACTAAAGACACTCACAACTTCGTGCGCCTTGTCGAAGATAATATTCGGTTAGAAAGTCCTTCGATGATACGAGACAAACGTGGATATCAACAGATTCTTTATTGCCGCTTGACGGTTGACACTGTCCTCTCCTAAGCCGCGTGTGAAAGAAAGTCGATATGCCATGGAGCTTCATTTTTTTGCATTGATCTGAAGCACCAAGCTGTCAACTCGACCGTTTATTCCGCTTGCTCATAGATCTTAATTTTGTCTAAATAACTTGAGTGGTATTTATTCATACCCCTGTCTATCACAGTCTGAGAAATCTTCTCACTGTCTGGCAAAAATGAGACACAAATTATGTCCGGAATACAATGCAACGAATCAGCGTTCATTTGGAAGCCATTTTGGCGCCAGCAATTGATGATGATGATGATGATGATGATGATGATGATGTCTACTTGTATAGCGCACGTATCCATGCTGGCAGCATGCTCAAGGCGCTTGAGCCGATGTTGAGGCTGTCTCTCAGTGTGTAGTGTCTCAAGTCAATGAGACCAGTCTCCTGCTGCCAAGGGCGCTGGCACACTGTTTTCCACAAAGGAGAAATTGTGCGTGCTGGGTGTTTTTACTGTGGCCGACACCCACCCGTCGAGGACATGAGCGTCAGGATCTTTATAGTGTGTGATTTTGATGTTGTGAAATTATAACCACGCGAGATACAGCGAGAAAAGGGGCGTGGCTGTAGAGTGGGTCGCCATTCCATCAATTGACTACTTGCATCGTAAACAAGAAGGGCAAAGCCCATACGACTCACATGCTTGACCTTGACCTTTATATGACCTTGACCTTCAGTTGACCTTCAAGGTCAAGGTCAAACAACTAAACCTACCAATGACATCATACACTAAGAAATGCTTTACACATTTTTCCTACCAAAATACATGTGACCTTGACCTAAGGTCAAGATCATCCAAGGTCATGCAACAAAGCAGTTAATTCAAGACATAAGAAGCACAATGGTGATTATTGGCACTTTCTACCATGAGATATGGTCACTTTTAGTGGTTCACTACCCCATTTTGGTCACATTTCATAAGGGTCAAAGTGACCTTGACCTTGATGATATGTGACCAAATGTGTCTCATGATAAAAGTATAAAATGTACCTCACATAATTATTAAGTTTGAAACAGTTATCTTCCATAGTTCAGGGTCAGGGTCACTTCAAAATATGTATACAATCCAACTTTGAAGAGCTCCTGTGACCTTGACCTTGACCTTGAAGCAAGGTCAACCAAACTGGTATTAAAAGATAGGGTTTACGTTTCTCTATATACCATATATCGGTCAGGTATCCAATCTTAAAACCTTCAGAGAAAATTGAGAAAATGTGAAAAATGACTGTTTTTTAGACAACATTTATGGCCCCTGCGACCTTGACCTTGAAGCAAGGTTAAATCACTATGTATGTTCTTTTAGACCTTGTCATCATACACCATCATGCCACATTTGGAATTGATAGACTTAATAGTCTCCGAGAAAAGTCCAACGTTAAAGTTTTCGGACGCCCGGACAAGACGCCCAGACGCCAGGACGCCCAGACGCCCGGACGCCCGGACGGACGAAAAGGGTGAGTACATAGACTCACTTTTGCTTCGCATGTAAGTCAAAAATCCTTCTTTATCCTTTTACCAATGTTCTCAAAATCCATTATCATCAAAACTCTACTCGCAAATGACGTCACGTTGTTGATGACGTCACACATTACACAATTTCGCCATTCCATGAATCGCGTATTTGGGGAGGCGCTCTGGAGTGTACGCCCTTAAAAAACCACTTTCTCTTCAAGCCTCGATTCTGAAAATTTGATACATTCAATCGGACCTAACTTCCAGCAAAATCTCAAGGAAATCCGTCCAGTCGTTTTTGAGATATAAGCCGTTAAGTCGGGACAGACAGACAGACAGACAGACAGACAGACAGACAGACAGACAGACAGACAGACAGACAGACAGACAGACAGACAGACAGACAGACAGACAGACAGACAGAGAGACAGATAAAGTCTGTAGGACCTCCAGTAAACCTGGAGGGATAAAGCTGTGAGGATCTCCAGTAAACCTGGAGGGATAAAAATCCTTCTTTCTCCTTCACCAATGTCCAATCTCCTCGAAATTACGTCACGTTATTCGACGTCAAATGATCACGTCACACATGCCAAAACTTCCCTTGAGTCGAGACAGAGTTCCGTCCCTTGCCTTCTTTGCAACACCAAAACGTACACAAAGTCACTTTCTTTTCAAACCTCGATTCTAAAAATTTGATACATTCAATCGGACCTAACTTCCCGGAAGTGTGCAAAATCTCAAGGAAATCCGTCCAGTAGTTTTTCATATATCAGCCGTTAAGTCGGGACTGACAGACACACACACACACACACACACACACACACACACACAAACACACACACACACAAACACACACACACACACACACACACACACACACACACACACAAACAGACAGATAAAAACCGTGGGCGCTGAACCTCCAGGTTTGGCATGTCAAAAACAACAAAAACAACAACAACAACAACAAAAGATCGGTATCAAACCCGCAGACTCTCGAGAAAAGAGACCGAAAAAGTCAGGTTCAAACCCGCAACCTCTCACGGGTACAACAACGGGTGGGGTGGCTCTCTCTCTCCCTCTCTCTCTCTCTCTCTCTCTCTCTCTCTCTCTCTCTCTCTCTCTCTCTCTCTCATACCATACACACATTTTTTTTTAAAGCTTCAGTGCGGATTCGAACTCGTACGCGCATCCCCTACAACCAAGCATGACCCAGCGACAAAAAAATATTTGACGTGCTACCGAGTGAGCTAATCCATAAAGCTTTGAGGACCTCCAGTAAACCTGGAGGGCTGATTAACAAGAAGGACAAAGCCCATACGACTCACATGCTTGACCTTGACCTTTACATGACCTTGACCTTCAGGTGACCTTCAAGATCAAGGTCAAACAACTAAACCTAGCAACGACATCATACACTAAGAAATGCTTTACACATCTTTCCTACCAAAATACATGTGACCTTGACCCAAGGTCAAGGTTATCCAAGGTCATGCAACATAAAGCTGTTAATTCAAAACAGAGAAAGCACAATGGTCCTTATTGGCACTTTCTACCATGAGATATGGTCACTTTTAGTGGTTCACTACCCCATTTTGGTCACATTTCATAAGGGTCAAAGTGACCTTGACCTTGATGATATGTGACCAAATATGTTACATGATAAAAGTATAATATGTGCCTCATATAATTATTAAGTTTGAAACAGTTATCTTCCATAGTTCAGGGTCAAGGCCACTTCAAAATATGTATACAATCCAACTTTGAAGAGCTCCTGTGACCTTGACCTTGAAGCAAGGTCAACCAAACTGGTATCAAAAGATAGGGCTTACTTTGCCCTATATACCATATATAGGTCAGGTATCCAATCTCAAAAACGTCAGAGGAAATTGAGAAAATGTGAAAACTGACTGTTTTTTAGACAACATTTATGGCCCCTGCGACCTTGACCTTGAAGCAAGGACAAGTCACTATGTATGTTTTTGATGCCCTGTCATCATACACCATCATGCCACATTTGGTATTGATAGGCTTAATAGTCTCCGAGAAAAATCCAACGTTAAAGTTTTCGGAAGCCCAGACGCCCGGACGCTCAGACGGACGAAACCGGTGAGTACATTGACTCACTTTTGCTTCGCATGTGAGTCAAAAACCGCTCGCGCTGAACATCCAGGTTTTGGCATCAAAACAACAACAACAACAACAATAACAACAACAAAACAAGAAGGGCAAAGCCCATACGATTCACATGCTTGACCTTGACTTTAACATGACCTTGACCTTCGGGTGACCTTCTAGGTCAAGGTCAAACAACTACACCTAGCAATGACATCATACACTAAGAAATGCTTTACACATTTTTCCTACCAAAATACATGTGACCTTGACCATCCAAGGTCATGCAACACAAAGCTGTTAATTCAAAACATAGAAAGCACAATGGTCCTTATTGGCACTTTCTATCATGAGATATGGTCACTTTTAGTGGTTCACTACCCCATTTTGGTCGCATTTCATACGGGTCAAAGTGACCTTGACCTTGATGATATGTGACCAAATGTGTCTCATGATAAAAGTATAAAATGTACCTCACATAATTATTAAGTTTGAAACAGTTATCTTCCATAGTTCAGGGTCAAGGTCACTTCAAAATATGTATACAATCCAACTTTGAAGAGCTCCTGTGACCTTGACCTTAAAGCAAGGGCAACCAAACTGGTATCAAAGGTAGGGCTTACTTTGCCCTATATACCATATATAGGTCAGGTATCCAATCACAAAAACTTCAGAGAAAATTGAGAAAATGTGAAAAATTGCTGTTTTTTAGACAACATTTATGGCCCCTGCGACCTTGACCTTGAAGCAAGGTTAAGTCACTATGTATGTTTTTTGAGGCCTTGTCATCATACACCATCATGATACATTTGGTATTGATAGGCTTAATAGTCTCCGAGAAAAATCCAACGTTAAAGTTTCCGGACGCCTAGACGCCCGGACGCCTGGATGGACAAAAAGGGTGAGTACATAGACTCACTTTTGCTTCGCATGTGAGTCAAAAAAGATCGGGTTCGAACCCGCAAC
>JAWQFJ010033019.1:57500-60000 GCA_034096865.1 Theodoxus fluviatilis
CAACGCATGGTTGTCACCTTGGGTTGGATCAATTTCGTCGATTTAAATTATGACGTTGAAGTAAATTTAGTCGCGTCAGTACCGGTATCATGAAATCCTAGACACCATCTCTGATCTTTCCAAGCCGCTGCATGTTGATTGCCTCTACCGCTGTGACTGACTTGGCAGCGGTTTACGCTCTCCGAGTACTCTCTCTCTCTGTCTCTGTCTCTGTCTCTCTCTTTCTCTCTCTCTCTCTCTCAATCTCTCTGTCTCTCTCTCTGTCTGTCTGTCTCTCTCTCTGTCTCTCTCTCTCTCTCTCACGCTCTCTCTATCTCTCTCTGTCTCTGTCTCTCTGTCTCTCTCTGTCTGTCTCTCTCTCTCTCTCTCTCTCTCTCTCTCTCTCTCTCTCTCTCTCTCTCTCTCATTCATTGGTATTAGTCATTTCTGATAGAACGTAACACATTTATTCTTTAATGCATGACAAACTTTAAAATCCGTTTAGAAACACGAGGGTAGTCAGTCCATTGACATCAGGAAAACACCAAACTAGCTCCAAAAAGATGGAAAATCTAACGAAATTAATACTATTGCTTTAAATTTTATATAATTAATCTATATAGATCATGTGACTTTTTTCCCCACAGAGAAGCTGCGACTGCTGGTGGTGGGGAAAACAGGAGCCGGGAAAAGTGCAACCGCCAACACGATCATTGGAACAACACAGAAGCGCGAACGAAAGTTCCATGTGAGTGGACTCGGGCGTTCTCAAACCCAAACCTGTCAGGCCGTGACCGTCTCCAAGTTCGAAAGGGAGCTGACAGTGATCGACACCCCAGGGTTCTTTGACTCAGACAGAAACGCACTTGATGTCGACAGAGCTACCGCGTCCTTCCTGGAACTGTCCGACCCAGGCCCCCACGCCGTCCTGCTTGTCCTGGCAGCGACTCGCTTTACTGAAGAGCAAGTTGACGTTGTCATCAAGCTAAAAGATTTGTTTGGAGATGAGGTCATGAAATATCTCGTCATCGTCTTTACAAAAACGGAGAATTGGGAAAACGAAGATATCACACTTCAGCGGTTCCTCCGAGACATGCCTCCTACCTGTCGCGCACTCATTCCCAGCGACGTTTGGCAGCGCAGGTCTGTGCCTTTCATCAACGTAGGTCCTGCCGCAAGGGACGAGGGCCAGGTCAGAAGGCTTATTGCCGTGGTGGACGACGTCATCCGAGCCAACAGGGGAAGCGTCTACACAAGAAGCATGTGGGACAGCTCTCCAGCAGCGGAACGACGTCGTCAGCGCCTCGAGGCAGAAGCGGAGAGGATGCGTCTGGAGTTAATGACAGCCAGGCTGGATCTCGAGAGGCAGATGTTGAGGTCATTCACCTCTCCACCATCTCGGATACGAGTAGTCCAAGAAGAGAATTATTGCTCTATTCAGTGATGTATGAATAATTTTCATGTTCTCTACTGGCGATTGTATTCATACCTAAGCACAAAAGAAGGGCCGTTGTCGTCATTTAAATGGGGCCCATCCCTCATAACTCTCTTCGGGTGGGGGATAAGTCACAAGTAGGCCTACCGTGTTGCATGAATGAACCTACGTGCTGAGTATAACCGCATGATTTCATTCCGCCGTTCAGATAACAAAACAATCCACGTCGCCTCGCAAAAGCCCACCTCAGACTGTACTCTTCAACCTCTCGCTTACCTCTTTCTAAAATAGTTTCGAACTTACACACGCGTTCTTACAGGAGGGAAAACAGACGGACGGACGGACGGACGGGCGCGCGGGCAGGCGGAGTAGCGGGGGTGAGGGGGGCGGGCGGGGACGGGTGGAGGGGCGGATGGACGGGATGGGGGGGAGGGATGGCAGACGGACGGAGAAATAGACAGACGCACTTACACACACGCACAGACAGACAGACACAGACAGACAGACAGACAGACAGACAGACAGACAGACAGACAGACAGACAGACAGACAGACAGACAGACAGACAACAGACAGACAGACAGACAGCAACAGACAGACAGAAAGACAGACAGACAGACAGAAGACAGGAGGAGGAGGAGGAGAGGGAGGGAGGAGGAGGAGGAGGTAGGCGAGGGGAGAGGAGAGGAGGAGGAGGAGGGGGAGGAGGGAGGAGGAGGAGGAGGAGGAGTGAGAGAGAGGAGGGGGGAGGAGAGGAGGGGGAGGAGGAGGAGGAGGAGGAGGAGCAGGGAGGAGGTGGAGGAGGATGAGGAGGAGGAGGAGGAGGAGGAGAGGAAGAGGAGGAGGAGGAGGAGGAGAGGAGGAGGAAGGAGGAGAGGAGAGGAGGGGAGGAGGAAGGAGGAGGAGGGAGGGAGGAGGAGGAGGAGGAGAGGGGAGAAGGAGGAGGAGGAGGAAGAGGAGGAGGAGAGGAGGAGAAGGGAGAGGAGAGAGGAGGAGGAGAGAGGAGGAGGAGGAGAGAGGAGGAGGGAGGAGGAGGAGAGGAGGAGGAGGGAGGAAGGAGGAGGGAGGAGGAGGAGGAGGAAGGAG
>JAWQFJ010033019.1:62500-64501 GCA_034096865.1 Theodoxus fluviatilis
CTTGTGTGAGTTCTTGCTACACTCACTATCTTAGGCGTACTTCATCTGAGCACAAATACAAAAGTGTATTTTACTGAATATGCTTGATAAAATACCGCAATATTGCTCATAGGAAAATGGGACAGCATGCTGTTTGTGGTATACCTTCGATTTCTTTCTTCTTCTTTTTTTTCCTTTTCCCCCAACGTTCGGAAAATAAGTTTAGGGTCGGCAGGAAAAAAATAGGGATTGTTGGGTTATCATAACCACACCTTTCTATTTTGCTTAATAGATTGAGGAAAAAGCAGACATTGAGAGCATATTGCATTTGTGTAGGAAAAATCTCACTTCCTGGCAGCTTGCACACAGTATATTGTTGACGTTTTTTAATCTCTAGCTTTACCTGCGAGACATCCCAAAGTCCGCTTCTGATCAACACATCACTGTGAAAAGGCACTGTCAATACAGTAGAAACGCTAGTCGAATCCAAGTTTTCCATGTATATGTGATCCGATGATGAAAAGTAGCCCCATTTTCACCATGTTTTCAACACGTCGTCAGAGTAGCGAGCAGTATTGTATTCTAGGGTGATCGTTGTCTGTATGGTGCGGATGCACACTGGCATAATAGTTCAATGTTGCATTGAGAAACAAGGTATCACTTGTCTGATTGCTGAATGACAATATCGTCTGATCTTCATTACATGTACAGGATGCACATTCTCTTCCACCCCACACTCTCTCTCTCTCTCTCTCTCTCTCTCTCTCTCTCTCTCTCTCTCTCTCTCTCTCTCTCTCTCTCTCTCTCTCACCACAGAGAGGTGGTGCTGGCATCCGACAATGTCAATACGATCAGATCTGTGGCACTGTACTTGCTGCATGCATTTAGGAGAAGAAGAGATGCCGTCAGCACAACCAGAGTGATTTAAAAACAATTATGTTGTGATGGGCCAGAGGCCTAAACAAATAAAGTATTTCGTTCATTCGCTCTCTCTCTCTCTCTCTCTCTCTCTCTCTCTCTCTCTCTCTCTCTCTCTCTCTCTCTCTCTCTCTCTCTCAGATAACATTTTGTTCTTCATTCATTTATTCACGGTTACTCAGCGTTATTTAGGGAGAAAGAGAAAAATGTATGTGGCTTTTGTTGATTTTTAAAAGGCGTTGACACTGTCAATCGTGCTGCACTTTGGGACATGCTATATCTAATCGGGATATCAGGGAGGATGTTGAAAATGCTGCAGGTAATATATTTGCAAGTGATATGTGAGGTTAGATGTAATGGCTCCTACTAGGATCTTTTTTAATGTAATTCGGGGTTGAAACAAGGTTTCAAAATGTCTCCGATAATGTTTTCTCTTTTAGTGAATTATGTGGCTAAAATGATGATAGAGAATGGAACACATGACATCTACATAAGACCGGATCACATTGTTTGCTTGTTAATGTATGCCGATGATATTGCACTCATTTTTGACACTGGTGTGGGTCTGCAGAATCGACTGAATTATCTGTAAAATGGTGCTGATTATATTGAACTCTCTATAAATTGAGAGAAGACTTAAATTAAGTAATGGTGTTTAGAAATGGAGGCTATGTAGCGGAGCATGAAAGATGATTCTTGGGTGATGACACGGTGGAAGTGGTCTCGGAATATAGGTGCCCGGGATCTGTGTTTACCGCGAGGTTATCCTGTAGTTTGCTTCAACTAGACCTTGTACAAAGGGCGAAAGCTAATGCAACCTTGGTTACTAGACATATTAGAAAACTGCAATGCCCGTCACCAGATGTATTTCATAAAATATTGGACGCCTAAGTCCTCAGTGTGTTGTTGTATTCTTCCGATGTATGGGGTTTGTAGAATTGTTATGTACCACTGTACATCTGGAAGCACTGAAAATATTTATTAATTTGCCCATCAAGGTACCACATCTAACTTGATAAGAGGAAACTGGTAGATACCCTCTCTATATAAATGGTATCATTCGCTCGGTGAGGTACTAGTTAAGGTTACTCCGCATTGAACCCT
>JAWQFJ010033020.1:0-15000 GCA_034096865.1 Theodoxus fluviatilis
CAGCCAATGGGAGCCTTGCTCGAGCCCCTGGACGCCCAGGTCGATTCAGTCACGTAGGACCCGCGCCCAGGCGTATCGGTGGAGGCCGTGACTTCTTCTCGGGCTTTGCGGGTGCCCTGGTGAGGACCTAACATTCCCACGCAAAAAAAGCACTAGCCCGTTTCGGAAACAGACGCAATAAAGGCAGCCCATTTACCTTCCCACTCGACTGATCTCACAAATGCACTTCATCCGCTCAACCATCCCAGGTTTATGTCCAGGCGTAAAACGTCGCCTTCGACCTCACGCGCACTTATCTGACTACAAGTCACAACCCCCAGCCCTTATCCCAGCTGTAGGATAAATGATTAATTCGACCAGAACAAGGCGGTTATTGTTTGTCCAGTCCATGTGGCGGCTGGGAACTTGTCCAGGCCAAGTGCAGGCCGGTCAACACCAATCCCTCTACGTCACTCAAGGGCAAACCTGCACGCGCAGCTGACGCTCACTGACCAACAACCGGATGTTTGTCACTTAGGAAAAGTGGCACCTTCATTTCTCTAAACTGCCTATCCCCTGACATTCATATATACATTCTCTCTCTCTCTCTCTCTCTCTCTCTCTCTCTCTCTCTCTCTCTCTCTCTCTCTCTCTCATTTGTCTGGCCAGAGTTATTCATAATAATGAGCTTGCGTCAGCTTCTTATTTACGCGGGACACCACAGGCTTTGTTACCGAAGGCATGCGAATGGGGAGTGCCCGGCTTATCTGCAGGAAGGGATTGAGTAGGGAAGTGTTGAGAGAGAGAGAGAGAGAGAGAGAGAGAGAGAGAGAGAGAGAGAGAGAGAGAGAGAGAGAGAGAGCAAAGCCACAGAGAGCAGAGAGAGAGAGAGAGAGAGAGAGAGAGAGAGAGATGACCTTGGCAGGCAGGAAAGTGGCAAGCTGCCAGGGCGTGTATATACGATGCTGTAGGTCTGCCTTTGCAGCAACCTGCACCAAGGTCAGCACTACAACTCCACCTCCTCCCTCTCTCGCGCACTCCCCTCTACATCCACTCTCCCATTCGTTCCTCTTCACTTGTTTTCTCACTATCACAGCTGTCCCAAGCCAGTTTATTCAGTTTATTCAAACTGCAAACGAATACGGCAGACTACTGGGAAGAGGACGTGGGGGCAGATTTTCAGAGAGTAACTGCGCGCTAGCTTACACCGACTCCCCATGACGTCAATCAGCTATTCACGAATCGGGCGAAGGACTTCGCAGTCTCGCTTTGCTGCTAGAGGTGGATGAACTACATATATGACCTTCAGAGCAGCACTCTAGTGCACAGCCTCCCCCAAAAGGTGAGGCGGAAAGGGGAAGGGTATCGAGGGAGGAGTGGGGGTTGGAATAAAGGGAGGGTAGGGAGGAGGGGATGGGGGTGGGGGAGTACTAAACCGCGCACGTAAAATATAACAAGTCGCAACCTTCTAACATTGCACTAGTCCCCCCCCCCCTTCTCTCCCTCCTCTCTCTCTCTCTCTCTCTCTCTCTCTCTCTCTCTCTCTCTCTCTCTCTCTCTCTCTCTCTCTCTCTCTCTCTCTCTGGGAATAGAAAATGTGCAATCGAAACCATTTCAGAAGATAACTTCAACTCACTAATTAGATATGCAGTCTAATCACATCTACAACAGACAAGCGCGCCCTTTCTATACCTTCCTCTACATCCTGCACTGACAAATGCTCAAACGAAATACACCCTTCCCAGACCAAGAAATTCCCCGTTCTCGGAAAGTCAGAGATTACATGAAAGCGGAAAATTATGAAAACCCAAACAACCTCAGTTAGACACATGACGTACTTGAGCGGTTTTTTTTTTTGGGGGGGGGGGGGGGGACGGGGGGGGGGGAAGGGAGAGAGTAGTTAATTCTGTAGTGAGACTACGCCTTTCCTTTCTTTCAGTCACTACGATACTCTCTCTAGTTGCGCAGAACAGGAAGGTGATCTGGGACGCCAGCCGGAGCGCGAGAGACTGTACAAAAGACTGCGAGCACTCCCCGTCCCGTAGGGCGAAGCCCTCGTCAAACACGGAAGCAGGCTTTTCCCTCCTCCACCCCCCCCCCCTCCCCCTCCAAGTAAAGACTTGGCCCAAGTATCGAGAGCAGAGGCATGTGGGGAAGGGGGGGGGGGGGGGGGGGGGGGGGGCTCTTGCCTTACACTATTTGGAACAAACAAACAGACGCAGGCTTCACGACACTTCTGTCTAAACTCCCTGTATTTGGCAACAGCTCGAGCCCAAGTTTTAGCCCCCACACATCACACGCCGTATTTTCTTCCTGTATCGATTCAAACAAAGGAGCCCCTTTCCGCTTCCATCTCATCTTTGCATGAAATGATCAAGGTGGGGCGACTTATTTTCATGTTCCGAGGAGACATCAGAAGACGATTTAACCTGGGTCAGTCCGAACCAGTCCATCGAAAACGTTCTACTTTTTCTACTTCTCGTGGAAAGCTAAGTCGCTTCAGGAGCATTGATCGCACAGGTGGCTGCTTTGTTACCGCAGACAGTTTTTGATCAATACAGCCTGTTCCCCTGAGCCTGTTATGCTGAACATCGCGCCACTCGACCGTCCCATACCTTGAAGTTGCCCAAGGAATAGAATGACCCGTTTGGTTCAACTCCCCGCACTAGCTCCGTTTCTTTTCTGTTCCGTAGGCAGGTACAGGCATGAAGCTAGAATGTCATCTACGCAGTTACAAGAGAAAGGCACAGAACCTAAATGTGTCATTCCCCACACTACATTTACACACGACATGAAGGCTATAGCCCTTCTATCCATCACTCGCTCAAGGCAACAGTTTCTACTGCGTCGACCAGCTACATCAGCATCAAAGGCGAGAAGGTGGGGGGCACACGCACAAAGAGGATAGAGAAGAGGATAGAGAAGAGGATAGAGAAGAGGGTAGAGAAGAGGGTAGAGAAGAGGGTAGAGAAGAAGATAGAGAAGAGGATAGAGAAGGGGAAAGAGGACGGCAACGGGGAGGGATAAATTCATAGTAAGACTGTGCAGTTATAAATGCGTGACCTAGAGCTGTAAAGTTATCCTGTCCCAGTAGGACAACTCGCCTCCAGCTGACGGGAGTGGCAAGGGAAAGGCGCAAGACAGGAGTGAAACACAGACCAAGCAGGATGCATGTAGACTTGATTGACTGCCAGGGGAAGGGAGAGAGAAGGAATCGTGATTTCTGGTTCAGGAATACTCGTACTTTGCCTTCGTCTGGCCTGGCCGATACGAAACTAAGCGAGTGTGCGAGGATAGGTCCTTACCACTTCTACCTTAATGTCATACAACTTCTCTTCCACTGACGCGAGGGGCTAAACATGGTAAACTTCCAATGAACAGGAGAAGGAGGAAAAGATGATGGTTGAAAGGGAAAATATTGTAATGATCCAAATCTCTCTCTCTCTCTCTCTCTCACACACACACACACACACACACACACACACACACACACACACACACACACACACACACACACACACACACAAAGTCGAAGACCAGATACTCACTTGAGTTGAAGAGGATCAGCATCTTCAGGAAGGCGTACTCCTTGCCGTCCAGGTTCAGCTGCTGGCACTTGCGGATGAAGTTCTGGATATTGTCCACGCCGCGCATGGTGGGCTCGCCTGCGGAGGGCGACTCCTGCTCTATGCTTTGCTCAGAGAACATGGGTGTGACCACGAACTGGAAGTTAGCCTCCGCCATGTACAGCAGCAGCAGCTTGCTCCATGAGTTGAGGATGAGTGTAACCTTGTCGTTGTGCGTGAGGCGCATGAACTCGGGAATGGACTTCGTGAACTGAACCACCTTGAACAGCAAGTCCGCGACACGGGAACACACTGGGAACATGGTCTTCTTGGCCAGAGTTACGCGGGTGGAGCCGGTGACCACGGCGCCGGGGCGCGAGAAGAAAGAGTCAGTGGATTTGTCAGAGTCAGGACTATCGCACCTGGTGCCCGAGGGGCTGGCGGCGGAGCCGGAGGGGGAGGGGGAGTTTGAGATTCCAGAGGCGTAGCACGAAGACGCGGAGGAGAAGGTAGAGGCTACATTGTCGTCCTTGCCTTGCTGGAGAAGTCTTCGAAGCATGGAGGAGTCGTGGTCTGCACCAGGGGCAGGGCGAGGACTAGGGACAGAGGGACTAGATAGTCGGCCCCGCTTGCAGCTCAAGTCCATGGGCTCAGTCTGGGCATCTTCCTCCATGCTCTCGTGGCAAGATGACACCGTCGACGACGCAGAGGACATGGAATACGCCGACGACGACGAGGAGGCTGACGATGAGGGGAGGGTGGAATTTCGTGTGGAGCTGACCATGTGAGAGTAGGCTTTGGGGACGCAACCCATGAGGACAGACTCCATGAGGGTGGGGCCCGAGGAGGGGGGAGATGAGAGGTGACATGGGACAGGTGGGGAGGGGGGTGAGCAGGACTGCGATCGCCGCTCAGGCGTTGGGGTGCGGGAGGGGAGGGAAGTGGTTTCGAATCCGTAGCAAGTAAGGACTTTCGGGGAGTTGTACAGGCTCCCTGTACGGGACATGCCACCCTGGTGAAGGAACATCATTGATGGCTCTGGTGGCTGGATTTGAAGCACCTCCATCTCTTCAGCTGCCCGAAGGCTTGGTGCTGCAAGAAAGAATACAAACTGTCAACATCCCCCGGCAGCTCCAAGGTCCGAAACTGCCCCGACTTAACACCATCACTTTTTAGGTCGCAAAGAATGTGCCAAAATTGGATCCAAAATCGCTTTCAACTTTCCCCAGTTGACATTTATAGAATTTAAAAAGTACAGTTAAGATCCTATTGGGCAGATTTTCATAACAAAAATATACTCCTAGTAAGAAACAAATCATACTCCCTGTATTTTTTGTAGTGAAAGTCAGCAGCATATCTAGTAAAACTATACAAAATGTAAACATGGTATAGGAATAATGAGAGAATCAAAATCACAACTACAAACAAATCGTACATCGACACTTTCCTCCATTCGAAAATTATCTGCGCAGATGAGCATCATTCCCTCAACATCACATCCTCCTGATGCACCAGTTGACAACCAAAATTTCCCTTTCCCTCGCAATGAATTTCCCAGAAAGCGCCCCAGGAAGCAGGGAGAATAAAGCGCCGGATGGAGAAATCGGTCGCTGAGGCGTTGTCCTCGTGCCTAGTCATAGCCTGTCTGAGCGCGGGTCAAAAATAACTCAACAAATAGAGTGTCCCTTCGCTAGCAAGTCTTCTGGGCCGCCTGTGGACAAAAATAGCCCATCCCCCTCTCCTCTCGTCCTTCTTCAAAACATTGTTGACAAACTGCCTAGACGAAATAATCAGATGAGGTATTCGGGGACAAAACCTAACCCAGAGCTTAGAAGGATTCAGAAATGAACTATAAACAAGTCAAGCAGTCTGTTCAAGTCCTCCCGGCAGAGCAAGTAAACAAGTAAACAAGTAAACAAGTGGAGAATCGCTGATAGAGTTGGATAGAGAAGCGAAAGTGACTTCAGGCTCACCAAAACTCGTGGTAAAATCCTCAAGTTTCACAAAGAACCGTCTTGGTTTCGGCAGTGCTGTCGCACACACAGCAGTTGCAGTTGGACAGATGCACGGCGTGAACTTCACAAGCGGCTATGTCCGTTGCACTCCAGCGATACACGCGTGGTTACTCGTACAGGGAGAGGCAGAGCTCGAGCGAAGTGCTCACAAGCTCAACACTCTGAGATCTGTGTGGCTGAGGCAGGTCGGCCGCCTCAAATATAGCCTCGGCCCTCCACCAATCAGAGGTCGCCCTGCAACCCCTCCCACCACGGCGGCCTTAGCGACTGCGCCTGCGCAGGAAAGGTCGACTCACTCTTCCAACGTGAGCGCGCTGCCCGTTCCGCGCCACTGGGGTTGCTAGTGAAGCGCTCCTGACGTCACAGCCTGCCCGGGTGTTCCCTGACTGGTCCATTCGTAGACCAGGAGAGTTGGCTCCTCCCCCTTATCCTCGACCTGCCAGCTTCACAGAGGAGGGCGCGCGTGTACAGTGCACCCTAGGTATAGAAAAGCGGTTGGTGGCCACTTCTGCCCAGCCTGTGGGAGCAAGAGGTCATCCACCCCTGGGTCTAGAGAAGTCAGTGCACCCTGTATAAAATGAGCCGGGACAAGGGCGCGGCCTGCTAAGGGTGAAGCCCCCTAGATCTGCGAGGGGGTGTGTAGATGGTTTTCGAAGAGGGGGAGGGGGAGAGTAGATGGAGGTGTGGGGGTGGGGGGTGAGAAGTGTGAACTGACCAGGTACTGGGCCTGGACTAGTGGGCTGCGATGGGAGGGGATGATGCGAGTGAGAATGCACGCAAAACGCGGGGAGGAAAGGGAGGAAAAGATCAAATGAAGGATTGAAAGGGAAAAAGAGAATCAAAGAATGAAATAACGTTGAGAGAAAAAAGGCGGTGGTAGAGGATGTTTAATTAACGCATCGTTCTTAAAGGCACTCCATTCTTTAAGCGTCTGTAGGTTCAAAGCGAATGGAAGAGGCTGGGTGAGGGTGTTGCTTGTAGAAGAAATAAAGGGGGATGAGGCTCGACAAAGCACGGAAGGGGGGGGGGGGGGAAGAAGAAGAACGAACAGATACGGAACATTAAACTGGAGAAGAGGAAGGGAAGAGCGGATGGGGTTGGAGGTGCGAAACTATGGCGCGGAGGTGATAATTAGGCAGGATGGGGAGGGGGGAGAGGAGGGAGAGGGTGGGGGGTGGGGGGAGAGGAGGGAGAGGGGGGGGGATGAGGGTTGGGTGGGGGGGTGTTGCTCAGTTGCTGCTGTAGAAAACTTGCAGTGAGCCACGTACACCATTCGGTTATTGATTGATCAGAGGTGGATGGTAGCTTCGCTCTGCCTCCCTTCAGCGGTCATCGACCCTAGGTAAGATGATGGCTACCCTACAGCACATCAAGCGCGCACTTCGCCTGTGAACATTAGCATATTAGGCATCTTCCTGCGACTGAGCCGTGAAAATGAGTTAATGCGGGCCATCGACTGGAAAGGAAGGTCAAGCAACTTCTTATCTACAGTACTCGTCTCTAAAAGGAGGTCGTCACGACACATTTAACGCGGTGCGCGTTAACATACTTACTTGGGGTTAATCTTCGTGTTGCCCTCTGAGGGCAAAGCAGTCACGACCAGAGCTAAGCAGAGTTGTTTTTCCCTATCAGTCATTTTTAATGGTATTTCTGATATCTTCCTCAAAACCGTATCTAGTATATGCTGTGTTTGCTCTTGCTCTTGCGATCTTCAAAGCCGGTTATTTTAAACGGCAAAGTCAGAACGAGATGTTGGCCGGGGTAGGGGCGAGGTGGGGTTGACGTTCGCATCTGTGGCAGACATAAATCGTGAGTGAGGTCGATTCCCTGACGGACTGACGGTGACTGACAGCAGTACTCCGGTGCCGTTTAGAAACACACCCCACAAAACAACAAAAACAAAAACAAAAGAGACGCCAGCAACATGCATCAACAAAGGCCAAACGGCGAACCTGGCCTTCTGTCCACCCTGTACAGATGTAGCGGCTGCCAGCTCAGTCCGGCCAGTGGTCAGTTACCTAACCTATATGTGGAGAGCGCGTCGAAGGTGGACCCAGGCGCGAACGCCACTGCATAGGTTGGTGACCTCTCTCCATCAGCCAGCCTAGTATGCAAGAGAGAGCTATATGATTCTGCCTGAAACCGGCAAACACATGCAGTATGCCAACGACACCACAATTCGCTCTAACAGCAAATTGTTAGAGCATTAAGGCCACGTGGACAGGTGTTCTCAGAGAACTAACATAAGGTTAATGTTTCCTGCCTCGCGAAACATTTATCTTGTACACAGATAGTCAGTTCATTACAAGGCGAAGTACATCCTTTCTGTGACTATTCATTTTCGTCAAGCAATCTGTTCTCCAAGCAAAAAGATACCCTTTCAGATATACCGATATGTCATGTTTCGGAAATTAATATGACAACTAACATAAACATTAAATATAACAAAATATGAAATCAAAATGAAAGGTTTCTGCAGCCCAATTTTAAGTTCTGCATTATGCATACTTATATGTAAAATAAAACACTTCGTATATGTAGAAAGAAGAAAATTGATACAAATGCCACGATTACAAACAGTATTACAATGACGATGTGTGATGTTATGCTTAATTGCTGTTGAAATATTGAAGCACCAAAGTATCCCTTCCAAGATTAGCTGCAATTGTTCCGCGATGAAAATACGCTTGGCCAATTCCATTTTCCCCTTATCAGATAGCAAAACGGGAAAACAAAGGTAAGTGTTAAATGCAACAGCAGCACGCACTGTGCATGCTACAAATTTCATCGGCCCTGAATATTGCAAAATGTTAAGATTTTGTCATGAAAAACAGCATTTTACAAAAGACTGCTGGATAACATTTGAGGCTTTTAATTCACGAGGCCCACGAGTCGTTGACACGCCACTGGCAGAATGGCGGGACTGGAAAGGACTTTTTGTCCATGCTCCTTTCGCATCCTTCTGCTGCTCCTCCAAGCCCAAATCAGCTGTTTCACCCTGTGACTGAAAGTCACATGAGACGGCAATTCCGCGAGACGTTTGCACACTCCAATGCTGCTCACTCACGCCACAAAGACACAGACCCCAATATTCTTGAAAAAGACGTGCAACACCGAAATCGAAATGGGGAAGGTGAAAAAGTCATTGGCCTCTGGATTGGGAGGGGAGGAGGAGGGGAGGGGAGGGGGTAAGGGGGGAGGGGGGAGGAGAGGCACAGAGCTCTTGCTCCAAGAACTACGCTAGCATCTATAGTACTGGAGCCTCCTAATTGGAGAGGTCGCTGTCCGCCGCGAGCAGGGACCTGGCAGGTCGACTTTGCAGGGAAAGGTGCCAGGGCCATCTCAGTCGGCCTTGGGTCCGGCTGTCGACCCGCATTGCGAGCTTGGCGAGCAATCGCCAGAACTGGGTTTCTGCGTTGTCCGCAACGAATATACAGGTAAGATGGCGCCGGTTGGTCAGGGCGACAAGATGATGGCTCTTTTGTTTGGTCTGTACGTCGTTTGTATGGTGATCGAGAGAGCTAAAAGTTTGCATGTATATAGCAGAGATGATCTTCTTCGCATCCGTGACAACTTAGATTGCAAGTACGTACCTAACCTCTCTCTCCACATCTATGACAGTGCCACTTTCTCTTTTGTGCTTCCTCTGGGTTATATGGACTGCTTCTGAGTGTGGTTGGGGGTGGGGGGAGGGGTGGGGGAGGGGGTGGGGGTGGGGAAGGGTTGGTCTTCTTGTAGTTGCGCAGGGTTGTTTTTGTATTGTTCTATTGTATTCTTTTGTGTGGTGACGGGGGGTGGGATGGGGGTGGGGGGGTGGGGGGTACGTCTTAGTGGTCTTGTCTCTGTTCATATGTATTATTTATTGTCACTTAAAAGGGGGGTGGGTGGGTGGGTGTATCATCTTAGTTTGTTCCTCTTTTGTCAACAGTTCTTAAATAGTAACTTTAATTGTTCATTGTATATTGCCCCATTTACCAGTTAATCCTTTGGTTTCAGGTGCAGTCTTATCTCTTGTCTGTGTGCAGCTGCGTGAGTGAGGTACATCGGGAAATGTCCATGTTTTTTGCATAAACGGCGTGTTAGGGTGTGTAAGCGATGCGTGTGTTTGGCTTTTTGTTTTGTTTCTTTTTTAGCCTTCATCACTTAGTTTTCCTCGTGCTCGTTTTTTAAATGATGTCACTTGGCGCAATAAATTACTGTGTACTGTGTGTACTGTGTACTGTGTACTGTGTACGCTCCACAGATTGCGACTTGTAACGCTCACCCTCCCGCCGCGCTACACTGCCTGCCTGTCTGCACTGACCTCAGCCAATTGAAAAGGGCAAGGGGTTGGGGGTGGGGAGTGTGGTTAATTCGAGTGCATGGAGGTCAAAGTGGGTAGAGAGAGAGAGAGAGAGAGAGAGAGAGAGAGAGAGAGAGAGAGAGAGAGAGAGAGAGAGAGAGATCCTGTGTAGTTTTTAATGTTGCATTTTGCTTTTTTTTCCGAAACAAGCTCATTTTAATCTCTCTCTCTCTCTCTCTCTCTCTCTCTCTCTCTCTCTCTCTCTCTCTCTCTCTCTCTCTCTCCAATAACCACTGCTCCAGACAGCCAGAGGAATTCTTTCAAAGGCCGAAACGGCATTGACAATGCATATAGCCAAACTCTCTCCCCTGATCAGCAAGTTGTCTGTGCTTTTCCTCTCCTGAATTACACTGCCACATATGCACATAGGGTGTGTGTGTGTGTGTGTGTGTGTGTGTGTAGTGTGTGTGTGTGTGTGGTGTGTGTGTAGTGTGTGTTGTGTGATGGAGAGAGAGAGACAGAGGTAGATTATGAAATGCAAGCATATGCTTTTGTTATATTTTCTCCCTCGCCTCTGTCTCTCCAGGCTATCACTAAAAATTGGTTTTTAAAAAAGATTGGAAATACACGCTGCAAAAGGGATAGAAGGAAAGGAGTTCGATTTTTAAAAAAAACGTAAAAATCATGTCACCACCTGTCTTGCAAATATTTGAAGAATTTAACCTTGGACACAGTTTTTTAAAACTCGGTTACGAACCACTCCTAACACGAATTGTATACATGCGATATAACTTGACACCATTCACGAGTCTATAACCATGACAACAAATAACGCGGACCACGGTGCCGGCTTCGTAACTATGGAGCTTGCTTGGAACTCACAGGATAAGGGAGGTAACCGCAATCATCAAGCAGCAGGAAAATATTATGGGTTGTAGAGGATTTGGTGGTGTGGAGTGGGGTTGAGGTGGACACTGATATATCTCGGAGGAAAAAAAGAATTTTTGAAGGGCTTTAAATTCGGAAAGAAGAAAAACTTTCCTGAAGGTAGGAAAATATTGTTTTCCAGGAAGTAGGAACCAGGACAACTTCACAAGGCAATCGGATTTTATTGTCCCCTCCGTCCGTGTGCACTGCACATAAATATGAGAGAGAGAGAGAGAGAGAGAGAGAGAGAGAGAGAGAGAGAGAGAGAGAGAGAGAGAGAGAGAGAGAGAGTCGACGAATGGATGGACAGAGACAGAGATCACAAACTGACAAAGGCAGCTAAGAAGAGAACGGTATGCAATGGTTTCTGACACATGATTCAGAGCGCAATTTCATATTAGTCTTTTCTAACTAATTGATCATTAGTATTATTTTGTAATCGTACGATTCATGTACAACTACTTCATATTATCTGACGTGACTCTGCATGAATATTTTTTAACGCGTTTATTACAACAAATGGGTCTCGCAAAGCGTGCAGTGCAATGCAATATATAAATAAAAATCAAAGTCACTTGGAAATATTGTGTGGAAACTATTAGCCAGTTGACTGATAGATTGTCCATGGAGGATGAGCAGTCCGACTCGGATGACATGGAGGGATGTACGGCCTGTAGTATCAGCCTTGCAGCCAGGCTATGATGTGGGGCCATCAAACACGACTATCAACATATCTGGTTAAAGTTAAAGCAAGTCAAATAATTATTTCCCTAGTTGTTCGTCTGTTACGAATCGCGTAGGGAGACGCGGAGGGTCTATTCTTACCCCAAACTAACGTGGAGATTCCGACGACGACGATGACGACGACGACGACGACGACGAAGAAGAAGAAGAAGAAGAAGAAGAAGAAGAAGAAGAAGAAGAAGAAGAAGAAGAAGAAGAAGAAGAAGAAGAAGAAGAAGAAGAAGAAGAAGAAGAAGAAGAAGATGGAAAACTTTTTACTCGAACTCATGTTTGAGGGAGCGGCGCTCTTGCAAGAAATCTAGCATATTCGTTCATTCACACAGAAGAAGCTCAACTCTGACACAATTGAAGCGAGACGCTTGCTTATTCACACAAAGAATTCAAACTCTTTGACCCACTGACAGTCGAGCGCTTACAACAACTCACAAGTGCACGCTCAGGCGATGACGTTATCCGGACACCACTCACACAAAGAGAGGGCAAGATCGGGGCTTACCTGCCGTCTGATAGTCCTCAGTGGAGTCCAGCTTAAAGATTGGGGAGGTCGACTGCACTCGAAAAATTACTTCGACCTCGTCCAGGCCGCAAAGAGACTTTCTCGATCAAAGTGATGGAGCGTTGAACGGAGAGAAGCGCGACTTCTCAACTCTTCGGGCTGGAAGTGTGGGAGTGAGCGTGCGTGCGTGCAAGGCCCAGAGAGCAGACGCCGTACAGGCTGAGTGGTAAGTCTCGTGGCAGAGTGAGCAACGAGGCATGGGCTTGTGGAAGGAGTTGCCGGCTGCCACGCCACAGTGCGAGCTGACCTCGTTGCTGGCGAACTGAAGTAGCGACCTTGACTGGGCGCGTACTTCCTTGAGTAAGGTAAACTGACTGTACAATCTCTGGACAATGTGCCTTCCTTTCTTCTCTGGGCGGGGAGCGCCGATGGCCGGCTTCTGCAATTAGCCGCTTTCGCTCAAAATTCGCCGAGAGCGAGATGGGAAAAAAAGAGGAGGAGATTCGAGGCCAGAAGGTGTTCTTTCTACAGACGCAAACGTGGACAAGAAGCCAAGCCCGAGTGCGTCACTGCGCGCCATTCAAAGCGCCTACGCTGCCACGATGGAGGCGGGTCTTGCTTAATTTAGATTGTGACGTCATCGACCTTGGTTTGTGAAGCAAAGGCACGTGGCAGCTTGGCCTAGTTTCATAAGCTATCCCCCCCTACCCCCATCCCCCTTACCCTCTTCCCCCACTCATTGTCACGAGAGTGTGTTCGCGTGTGCGTGCGCGCAGGTCTCTTTTGAATGCGTTCGCTTGGGACGGCTGATCCAGCCACAACTGGAATGAAAGAGGGGGCAGGGAGGAGTGCAAGCAAAGATCGTGTATACACGATCTGTGGTGCAAGTGAAATTGTGAATGCCAAGATTTGCAGGAAAGGTGAATGCCCTGAGGTCAAACGATGGAGTCGTGTTAAGATGTGCACCTAATTTATTTGAAGGAAAACGTGTGGGGTCATGTGAGAAGATGCCGGGACGTCGTCTTTCCAACACAAACCTGCAATGTCTCTATTTATGTGTCCCTCTGTTTCTTACCATCTATATATGGTTATGTTAGCGTCAGCGTCTGTGTGTATGTCTGTGTGTGTGTGTGTGTGTGTGTGTGTGTGTGTGTGTGTGTGTGTGTGTGTGACTGACTGACTGACTGTCTGTCTATCTGTCTGCCTTTCTGTCGATATGCCTGCCTACCTGCCTTCTGTCTGTCTGTGTGTCTGTTTGTGTGTGTCTGTCTGTGTGTCTGTCTGTGTGTCTGTCTGTCTGTCTGCCTGCCTGCCTGTTTGCCTACCTGTCTGTCTGTCTGTCTGTCTGTCTGAGTCAGTGGTAATGCTGAAGTTGGCGAATGAGTTAATGTTTTGTTAAAATCCATACGAACACAACATTATCAAGCCATAAAATGTGGAAGAACGCCGGCGCAATCTGGACGAATACATAGAAATATCAAAACATTTAATATCTTATTTTTCCTCATGCAAGGTCACCACTTACATCGATTAGTGCTTTTCTGAAAATGCGTGGCTGCTCTCTTGTTACTGAAGCATAGGACAGTGTTGCCATGTCTTGCAACGAATAAGTTGCAATATGGTAGTAATGTTAGTGGTACGCGGCCTGCGCAAAGACTCATGCGTGCAGGGGATTTCAGTGGGGAAGATGTTTCACTCGGGATTTTTTTTCATTTTTAGGGCTTCGCATTCGCGCTCCAACGTGCGCGCGCGCGCGCGCACACACACACACACACACACACACACACACACACACACACACACACACACACACACACACACACACACACTTCTGCAATGATTCAGGTAAGTTTAATCCCGTGGTCAATACTGCAAACTTCCTGTAGCAATGGCACACTGAATTTGAGCACCCGGTTCACTCTTTTCGCGTGTGGGAAATTCGTGTAACTCAAAGCGAGCAACTGATGCTCGCTATTGATTTTTTCCGCCATCAGCCTGCATTGCACGAAACAAGCAAGCTGTTGCCATCTTCCATTCATGGGGAGTATCAATCAACATCGATCTCTCGCATGCTCATCAGGACGCTATGATGTCATTTTGCCTCAGATGTTTCAAATCGAATAGAACCCGTATGATTTGAGGAATGTGTCCTCACGACTGAATGGCCACTCCGTTCGATGCTCTCCTGGTGTACGTTGAAGGTCTCTTTTTCATTGATACGCAATACAGCTCTGTTTGGAAGCAAGTATTTTGGAGCTGGGAGTTCAATTATCACAATCCGTCCCTTTACGCCTGGTTTTTATTATTCGCAGCAAGACCTTGGGAGACTCAGATGATCTATCTCCGCAGCCCACAGCTTTCTGCGCGCATCATATTTCATTCTGGCAATGACGCACGAGGCTCCAGTGTCAATGCCCTTGATGGTTTGACGGCAGTCGGTACAGTGTAAGGGGCGCAACTCTTGTCCGGACTGGCCTCGGGCAGAGTGCGTTAACGTTGCGGACAGAAATAAAGAAAAGTATTTGTTTTCGTATGGTTGAAGTTAACCAAGGGCAAAGCAATCGCTTTGGCATGCCAGATTTGATAAACGGATGAAGTAAATTACTGTAGGCAGGTCTCTTGTGTCGTGGGTGTGCATGCATACCAGAATGTGTGCGAAAAGATGAGCAATTTCACGTTAGGAGTGTCTACATCAGAATAAGAAACGTGTTACGACGCGTCGTTCATGACGATGTAGATGTAAGTAGGTAAAAATCGAGAAGCGTACACGTATCTCCATTGTGGTTCGTAAAATTATTGATGGATCTTTGATGATCAGATACAAAACACAGGAGCTGGAACCAGTGGGTACATAATATGCGCAGCAACACCAAAAAATAAACATTGTGAACAGACCACACATCATCTGAAAATGATTCCTCCAACCTCTCCACACCACATCCTACCCTAGCCCTCCATGCCTACCCTAGCCCCCATGCCTACCCTAGCCCC
>JAWQFJ010033020.1:20000-30000 GCA_034096865.1 Theodoxus fluviatilis
CATAATAATAATAATAATAATAATAATAATAATAATAATAATAATAATAATAATAATAATAGAAAAAAATACTCTTAGCGCTTTACAAACTAATAATACTAACAATCACATCATTTATCCACATAATTATGAACAATCCCACTATTCATCCTAAAATCAAATAAGTGACAAGTGAACAATATATTGCAAGTTGCATACACATACCACAGGTACAACAAAAAGGGAAGAAAAAGGAAAGAAACACATACACCGCGCAATGCACACAAGCAAAATGAACACATCAAAAATCAAGTTATATAGTAATTATAACAAACTTCCTTCGCATATTGCATGCGCAGCAAAGCACTAAAACATAACATGATCACATTACACACAGCAATCAGTGATTTACTCTAAAAAGAATCATATAAAATCATAATATGACAAGTGATCAAAAAGCAAGTTGCATACCAAAAACACACACACACACACACACACACACATAACATAAATCGCATACACGGTACACAAGGGTGCAACTAATACAAAATTCATCCAAATCAGCTGCTTCCACCCCACCCCTCTCACACACACATGCATGTACATACATAGCATTCCAGAGAAGTGACATATTTCCTTGGCCTTTAGGCTTTGAGCTGTACACTTCGTAAAATAAAAAAGCACCACCTAAAAACTGAATAAAAAAAACTAATAAGACTGGTGGAAACAGTTTAGTCAACAAAAATCACAGGAAGATTAATTGTCGCATAATTATCCTGTATGCAAAAAGAGAACTGAAAGGCTGAGTCAACCTAAGTTCAACGCATACATGTACACAATTATCAATGAAGAAATAATTTTTGTTACATACTTTTTGTCTACCCTTGAAACTGTCCGTGAATGTTTTTTCTCAATGTTGTGTTATCACTAATAAATTAGCCGTCACTATCAGTGGTGGCGGCAATTTGATTTTTTTTTTTTACTTGTGAGACTGCCTGTGTAGATGTATTACCTCCCTTGCACTGTCCCGTGTTGCTTGCCGCTTGGGGGCGCAACGTGTCTCGGTCATCACAACAATGAGCTAATGAACTATTTTTGTAATGATAATCTTTGAGGAATGGAGATGTACGATGCACACCTCTATTAAAACATGCACGACGACCATCTCTGACATCAGAATGACTGCGAAAAAGATGGGGTAGCAAACCATTTCATACCACCCTTTTAGGAACACAAAAACCCACGTGTTATCAAGTAACAGATTGAGAATGCGTAAGTGTCAAAGACCGAAAGAGGAACAGCACACTCGTAGAACACTTACTTCTACAAAACTTTCAGGCCGAAGTAGCGAGTCCGCCTGGGATGCCGAGAAGTCCTCGTACACGTCTGGTTCGCGCCAGAGGCTCCAGTCAAATGACTGAGTACGCCACTCGAATGGTCTACCACCCAGCGCCTCTGGCGACTCTGACCCAGCCACGTGTGACCTTTGATCTCTCGACCCCTCTCTACGCTCGAGTTCACTCCCAACAGTCAAGGCGCCCTGACCTTCCGGTGCCTCGCTCTGTCAGGAATGTAGTTCTGGGCTTGCCCAACAGTCTCGTCCTGGGGGGCTATTTTGACTCTGGAAGCTCAGTTTAGATGCCTTGTTGTTAAATGTGATGCTATCAGAAGTTGTCTCCCATGATAACCATCCTGCCTTCCGATAGAGCTGCAACTGGCATATAGGCGATGGAAAGTATAAATCGTTCAAGGTAGCCGACGCACATGCGAGCTACGCGCAACCTCTGAAATGACGTCATGTTCTTAGTTCAGAGAGTGCAAATGACGCAGTAGGTAATAAAAGGTCAAGTACAGTTCAGGGTGGAAATGGCTACAATTTCAGCTGTCTAATGCGCGCATTTGAGCAATTACACAAAGTTTGAATCTCTCTGACAACTTCTTCACTAAACTCTCCTTCTCAGACTAAATTTACCTAGGCGTCCGACAGAGGTCCATTGCGACTAGCAGCGAAGGGGAGAGGGACGCTGTGCTCAGCCTTCAAATAGAAAGACAGGTCCTCTGAATGTGTGTGTGGGGGCGTGTGTGTGTGTGTGTGTGTGTGTGTGTGTGTGTGTGTGTGTGTGTGTGTGTGTGTGTGAGAGAGAGAGAGATAGAGAGAGAGAGAGAGAGAGAGAGAGAGAGAGAGAGAGAGAGAACAGACAGACAGACAGACAGACAGACAGACAGACACTCAGACACACATACAGACAAACAGACAGACAGACAGACAGACAGTCAGACAGATAGCTGTACAGACAGACAGACAGACAGACGGTCAGACAGGGACAGGCACATGCGCACGTGCATACACATTCACGCACACACACACACGCACCATCGTGCGCGCATTCACGCTCACGTGCACACACACATTCACACATACATACATACTCACACATACACACATACACACGCTCACGTACACGCACGCACACACACACACACACACACACACACACACACGCGCGCGCGCGCGCGCGCGCAAATAATTTTTCAAAAAAAGCGCCAGACAAACATGTAGGAAAACTTTGTCAATTGATCGACTACCAGCATAGTAAATTCACTAATGTCTCAAACATATCCATGCACATCTACAGCACTTCATTGCCCTCGACGGAAAGCTCACTCAAACAAACGCTGTGTACAGTGCAGTTTCGAGGATGGATCACCTTCTGGAGATTAGGCTCTCGCACGGAGCTGGCACACAGCTGAGTGGTCCTACACACGTCCTCGCGTTGAGTTTCTTGCGTCGTCATAGTTGGCAAGGCCTGCCTCAGATTAGAAACTTCCAGCAGATTCGCATTGAGGAAGAGCAAAGGGAAAGATGGGTAGGGTGAGAGGGTTGGTATACATAGGAACAATGGTGAAGGGGAGGGGAGGAGGTTAAGAGGGATGAGAAAGGAGGAGGAGGGTGGGGGGGGGGGGGGGGGGGGGGGGGATAAATATATACAACGCCGTTCTAATTGATGCATGTATGCTGATCTTTTACCTCATTTTTTCGTAAACTCGTCCTCCGTGCCCATGACAATATTGTGCACTTTCAGTTTCACTGAGATCCCAAACTGGGTCAGGAGACAGAAACTGAGTTGCGATTGTCTGTATTTAGACTAATAGCTGGTATTTTTAGAAAGCAAAGTTGGGAACGTATACAAATTTGCCCAATGACAGGATGTCATCCAGAGAGAATTGGTTCATACGCCATCATGTACGTTTGCACTGCATGGAATAAGAGTAGGCAATGACGTCACTGACCTTGACTCATTTCTCACAACAATGATGCAATTTGCCTCTTTTCCTTGTGCACTTTTTTTCAGTTTTGCGAAAACAAACTCACGAGAAACCAAGACAAATCGGACGGTTCACTAGAGCCACGGACACTAAAAGGGATAACATTTCCGTAGCCTCTGGAGGGTGATTATACATGTACAGTTAAAACCATAAAAACACACTTCCGAGTTCTCAATCCATCAAAAATCAGTTCAACCCATCTAGCTGGAGGGTTGAGGAAGTAGTGTAACAGTCAGCACATAGTTTTGAAAATGTCCCAAAGATTCCAAGGTCAGGGCGCAGATCATGATAACCTGCAGGTGACCCTTCACCCCCACCTCCCCGATCCCGTCCTTGCGACTGTGATGCGATCTAAACGTAGATATGGACTTCGGCCGTGAATCAACGGAGCAAGGTGTGCGGTAAGTGGACCGACACGCTCGTGACCTTAATGCACTGTGCAGAAGGTCAAGATTTTGCCCACGTGTTCCTTCCCTTCACAAACCTGGACATGGGTGTCTACAGACTCCTCTCTCTGCCCTCCCCCTCCTGCTGAAGGCGGACGTAGACACAGATACTCGCAGTGTAGCACGCATACATACACACATGGCAGGAGGTACATCGGCCTGGATGGCCAACTGAACTGCTGCCAACCGAAAGCTAAGAAAAAACACATGATGTTGTGCTGAAAAGAAATGAATGTGGGTTCCAAATCTATCAATGACTCGGTACTGCATTCCTCACCCCTGTCACTCTATAATGACCGATCTCTCGAAATGAAGCTAGATGGCGTCCATCTCATTTTGGAGTGGAGGGTCACATGTTCCTGATAATTACGAAGTACTGAGCCCAGGGAGCTACTGCTAATCACGGAGGAAGACGTGTAGGAAGGGTTTAATCCCTATTAGGGACGATCGTGTACAAATCAAGGCAAACGTACGCGATTACGCCTGTGGACTATGCAGACTAGGATTAACTGCTTTACTAAACAGTGAGAAATGGGTCGATGGAGGGCAGTCTTCATGCTTGTAGCTGCTAGGACGGGGTCGGCTCTCTATTGCGGAGGGCCGCTATTGCGGAGGGCCGCTATTGCGGGATTTTTTCAACAAAAGTTCCTCAGGCAATTTTGAATCTTTTGTCCTAAAACGCATAAAAAACCATAATATTTTTGTTACTTTATTTTTGAACTTTTTTTTCTATTGCGGGGGGCCGCTATTGCGGGATTTTTTCAACAAAAATTCCTCAGGCAATTTTGATTCTCTTGTCCTAAAACGCATTTTTTAATAAAAACATAAAATGTGTTACTTTTTTTCAACTTAGAAAATTTTGTCGGGTTTTTTTCTTTAAAAAATCTCGCAATAGCGGCCCCCCGCAATAGAAAAAAACCCGAAAATTTTTCTAAGTTGAAAAAAAAGTAACATACATTTTATGGTTTTGTATGCGTTTTAGGACAAAAGAATCAAAATTGCCTGAGGAACTTTTGTTGAAAAAATCCTGCAATAGCGGCCCCCCGCAATAGAAAAAAAAGTTCAAAAAAAAGTAACAAAAATATTATGGTTTTTTATGCGTTTTAGGACAAAAGAATCAAAATTGCCTGAGGAACTTTTGTTGAAAAAATCCCGCAATAGCGGCCCTCCGCAATAGCGGCCCCTCCCCGCTAGGACGACGCCATTTGTGAAATAAGGCCAGAGGAAAGAGAATGCAGTGGGCCCAGAAAGCGCACGCGAGCACGCAAACATACATACAGTATGTGCATAACTGCATGCAGAAAAACGGCACGTTTACAATCATTCACATATACATGTACACAGAAATTCAAGCATTAATTCGCTCACTCTGTAACCTGCGTTATTGTGTGAATTTTGTGTGGGATAGAGGGTGGGTGGATGAGTAGGGGTGGGGGATGGGATTGGATTTGTTTGTTATGTCTAATTCATGTATTTCCATTAAAAATTAAGTTTAATCAATCAATTAATCAATCTCATTCGCTTGGTCGCTCGCTTAGCTGGCCACCCGAGTCCTTAATTCAAGGCTGTTTTTAGTTAAGCGAACTCTCCGCCCGCGAACCAGATTCGGATAGATCGGCGAACTAGGTTCGCGCACCAAGGGTTCTTGATTAGACCAAAGACACTATCTAGATAGTGTTGTCCGCCATTTTGTTTCTTCGGCTCGCATGCAAAACACTCGTTTTTAGAATTACTGACACACAGAGAAACCGTAACAAAAGAACAGAAATTTATAGTCTACATGCAGAATTCATAAATAGTTTATTAAAACTGCTACATTATTTGAATCGTAATGTGTGTCGAAGTAATTCGGCCAAGTTCCGGCAGCGTGGTTCGGGCGGTGACGTATGTACATCACTCCTGTCAGTTAAGAAAGAAAACCTGGGTTTGTCCGAACTACCGGACTCCGAACAAGTTCGCAGTCGGCCTATCCGTATGCGATACATGGTTCCCCAAACAGGCTTGAGGATTTTAGGATAAGGACGATACTGGGACTGTGAGTGCATTAAGACCCAGAGGTCGCAGCTGACCTTCAAACCCATGGGGACATAGCGGTTTGTTCAGCCAAACACAGGCTTTAGGGAGGCAGCCCTAGAACAGGCTGTAGGGAAGGAAGGTAGCCCATACACGGGCTATGGGGAGGCAGCCCTAACTCGGGCTATGGTGTGTGTGTGTTTGTGCACTTTGCGTGTGTGTGTTTGTGCACTTTGTGTGTGTGTTTATGCAATTTGTGTGTGTGTTTGTGCCCTTTGTGTGTGTGTGTGTGCACTTTGTGTGTGTTTTTGTGCACTTTGTGTGTGTGTTTGTGCACTTTGTGTGTGTGTGTTTGTGTGTGTGTGTTTGTGTGTGTGTGTGTGTGTGTGTTTGTGCACTTTGTGTGTGTGTTTGTGCACTTTGTATGTGTGTGCACTTTGTGTGTGTGTGTTTGTGCACTTTGTGTGTGTGTTTGTGCACTTTGTGTGTGTGTTTGTGCGCGTGTGTGTGTGTTTGTGCGCGTGTGTGTGTGTTTGTGCACTTTGTGTGTGTGTTTGTGCACTTTGTGTGTGCGTTTGTGCACTTTGTGTGTGTGTTTGTGCACTTTGTGTGTGCGTTTGTGCATTTTGTGTGTGTTTGTGCACTTTGTGTGTGTTTGTGCGCTTGTGTGTGTGTTTGTGCACTTTGTGTGTGTGTTTGTGCACTTGTGTGTGTGTTTGTGCGCTTGTGTGTGTGTTTGTGCACTTTGTGTGTGTGTTTGTGCGCTTGTGTGTGTGTTTGTGCACTTTGTGTGTGTGTGTTTGTGCACTTTGTGTGTGCGTTTGTGCACTTTGTGTGTGTGTTTGTGCGCTTGTGTGTGTGTTTGTGCACTTTGTGTGTTTGTGTTTGTGCACTTTGTGTGTGCGTTTGTGCGCTTGTGTGTGTGTTTGTGCACTTTGTGTGTGTATGTTTGTGCGCTTGCGTGTGTGTGTGTGTGTGTGTGTGTGTGTGTGTGTGTGTGTGTTTGTGTTTGTGCGCTTGTGTGTGCGTGTGTGTGTGTGTGTGTGTTTGTGCGCTTGTGTGTGTGTGTGTGTGTGTGTGTGTGTGTGTGTGTGTGTGTGAGTGTGTGTGTGTGTGTGTGTGTGTTGTGCGTGCGTATGTATATAGTGTGTGTGTATATGCACAGTGCATGTGTGTGTGTGCATGTGTATGTGTGCACATATTATGCGTTTGTGTGCTTGTCTATGTGTGGGTAAGGGGGTTGTGGGAGACGAGATTTGCGTATGTTTATTGAGAAATTTAAATTCCGCGAATCAGTCCACCAAGCCGCATGCATGCATGAGTGATTCAGAGACTCATTTACCGTCCACATTTATATTGATGACCAATGAGCGGAAAGGTCAAAAGGTAAAGTGTCCTTGATCCATCGTCAAGTAAAGGTCATAGCGCTGTCTTGTTGTTATTGTTCCTTGTGGGAGAGCGTGAGAGACACTGATTGAGTGCGCAGCGACAGATGATGATGATGATGTCTACTTGTATAGCGCAAATATCCATACTGCCGTATGCTCAAAGCGCTTAAGCCGATGTTGAGGCTGTCTCTCAGTGTGTCGTGTCTCAAGTCAATGCATGAGACCAGTATCCTGCTGCCAAGGCCAATTACATTGGCCAACGGCGCTAAGACTACTGTATGCAGAATGAATGCTTGTAAAGTGGCGCCGTGTCAGACTCCAACTAAATTAACGATGACATTCTAGAAGTTTGGAAGGGAAGGATTGGAATGAGGAGAATGAAGGCGTGGGGAAATGCGACAGGGGTGAATTTCGGGGTCAGGGGTCAGGAATATTTGAGATGATAGTCTTGAGAACCAACAAGGAAAGAAAGCCCACATAATGAAGTCAATAGGGGTTGTATTCGTCATTGTTCTTATCGTCGTTGTCGTCGTCGTCTTCGTCGTCGTCATCATCATCATCATCATCATCATCATCATCATCATCATCATCATCATCATCATCATCATCATCATCATCATCATCATCATCATCATCATCATCATCATTTTCACTCGTCATGCAGTCGTTCATAAGCCCCAAACTCATAACGTGAAAATGGCTCTGCAGTTGCATACTGTATTTTCTGTGCCAGAACCAACATAGTCAAAGATGTCAATTTGTACACGCATACTTATGCATGTACACACATCGTACACACCTTCCATATGCTTACAGACGCGCATGAATACACGCAGACACACACTCATTCATACATGCGCGCACATGCACACGTGCGCGCGCGCACACACACATACACCAATGCACACAGGGTAAGAGAGTGCGTTAGAGTGTCTCAGAGAGAGAGAGAGAGAGAGAGAGAGAGAGAGAGAGAGAGAGAGAGAGACGTACAGACAGACAGACAGGGGGAGAGAGAGAGAGACGTACAGACAGACAGACAGGGGGGGGGGAGAGAGAGAGAGAGAGAGAGAGAGAGAGAGAGAGAGAGAGAGAGAGAGAGAGAGAGAGAGAGAGAGAGAGAGTCACAAAGTGTCACCGCATGCTCTAGAGACAGTGTTTCACACACACACAGAGAGAGAGAGAGAGAGAGAGAGAGATGCTACAGAGACAGTGTGTCAGAGAGAGAGAGAGAGAGAGAGAGAGACAGAGACAGAGACAGAGACAGAGTAAGAGAGTCTGTTACAAGCCAGTGCTCTGATTATTAATGAAGAAGATGTCTAGGGGTAAACGCACTGTGGTCTTGCAACATTCAATCACCTTTCTCCCTGTCAGAAATGGGCAGGACAACAGAGAAGATGAATGCAGAGGTCAAATACAAAAGTGACTTTAATAAATTAATACTTGAAGAGATAAAACACTGATTGGTAAATCAACGTGCATGAATAAAACTTCTTTGATTAATCCTAGTTTAAGCCAGCCAGCCTTTTTTATATAGAGGTAAAACTTATCTGACAGTTCACTGAGTCCTGTGGAGGAATGATGAAGGGGGTCGGGGCAGCGTGACCCTGTGGTTGTCCTAGCCAAAGGGGGTCAGGGCAGTTGACCTGGCTGCTGGTCTTGAAGGGGGTTGTTTTGGAGCATCGAGGGGGTGTCCACTGATGCAGGGGTGGGTCCTGCAGAGGGGAGGTTGAAATGGCCTCATCTTCCTTCATGTCCATCCTGGCGAGGGTGTCAGGCTGGGGGGCAGGCGACTGTCATCTCCTCCTGGCTGAGGCTTGTCAGCAAGCGCTGCCCGCATGTTCACCCGTCCAGGGGGCTGGAGGTGGTGAGATGTGGGGGGGGGGGGGGGGAGAGAAGACATCCCCGTCCTTGCCCCCTAGGTCAGACTGGCCTGCATACCAATGATTGTATTCTGGACTCCCCAGCAGAGGAGCAAAACAAGCCAGTCCCAGCGAGCAGACTCCGCCTGTATTTATCCCGCTTCCACAATCTCCACTCAGAGTCTCAGAGATTCACCAATGGGAAGAAGGGGAATTTGGCGCCTGCTTGCTCAGCAACGTTTTACCGCTCAAACGTCTTAAAAGTTCACTTACTCTGAACCAATAGGAAAGAAAAGAAAATTGGCGCATTGCTGGGGTCAGCAGAATTCGGAAAACTTGGCGCCTGAACTTGAAACGGTTCACTGTTTCCACCACGAGGCTTCACCACTGTTCTATTCTCAAGGCATGGCTGGTTTTCTAAAATGCATTTATTTGAGGCCTGGCTGGCTTCTATATCCTTAAGTATTCATCACTAAACACTTGCATAAACACGCAATTCATAATGGTAGTAGTATGATACTTCATTAGCTCACACAGAAAACGTAGCACAGGGTAGGCATTTTACCAAAACCACACAGAGAAATAAAAACAAGGGGGGTTGGGCCGTAACAGAGTCACAGACCACCACTCTAATCCTTGTACGCCCTTCTTATTCTCGCCCTGACACAACTCCTTAGGATTTGCGGCTTTTTATTCTGTAATTCAGGTGTCCTCAATGGAAAATTCGATCACTAGTTGCTGAAAAAAGAAAGAAATCAGAAACCATCCCATACACATTCGGTCCTTGCATATGCCTTATTCCAGAACAGTTTTTATAAAAGAACTTTCAAAGAGGTGATGAAATATAACGCGAAACATGATAATAATGCTTACTGCCACATTTCACCTAAGCGTTTATAAGTATCTGCTTCAACGTAACTGCTTCCCACATCTTACATCACAACTGTCGGCACAGATTTAACTTTTCTGGAGCTTATTGGGCGAAGTG
>JAWQFJ010033021.1:0-12500 GCA_034096865.1 Theodoxus fluviatilis
CGACGGGTGAGCCGAAGGTCGGCCACACTGACGGAGAATGAAAATAGCTCCACCTTCATGTCGCACCTACCGTCCTTTCTTCTCTTGGCATTGGCCAGCCTGATCTAAGATAGGCCTTTCTAGTGGCCTAGGAGTCCAAGGCCCCAGTCCTCCCTTATATTCACACCTGGTGGCGTCCGGTGATGACTCAGATTAGGGGAATATTTTGCAAATTCACTAGTCCGAGGCTGAAAGCTTCGTTGACATGGTCGTAGACTAAGGTAGGAGTTTTTTTTTTCATTTGTTGTGCAGGGCGCGACTTATAAGGTGGTTTTGGTATTTCATTTGGATAAGGAAAGTCGATTTTGTTTTTAATGGATCGGGAAAGTGGATTTTGTTCGTTCTCGCATTCCTGTTTAAATATTGTTTTGGACGGTATATATTTACACCGGGATCTATGCTCTGATGTTGCAGCAAAAAGGACTCCACCAGTTGTACTGATAAGTTTTTCTTAAAATAGTAACTGGAAGGGGGGGGGACTTGGAGGGAAAAGTGGAGTTTCCTTGATAATCCGATGAGAATGGAAGAGCACGCGTGACAAGTGGCCTCGCAAAACGGTGACATTCCATTGGGATACGTGCCGTTTGCCCGTCCGCTCACTGGAAAACGAAAAATTCCCGGAGGTGGCGACCGGGAGGGAAGAAGCCTGCAATCCCCCCTCGTCCCTCATCGAAGGTCGAGGGGCCGCGCAGAGGCACTATTGGCGAATTTCCTTTTCTGCTGGCCCAGACTTCATCTGTCGGGGAATCTATTTCGCGCCTCGGTTAGGCGGGTTGCGCCTATTTCCAGCGAAAGACTTTTGAAGGGTCGAACGGGAAACCTTTGCGGTGTGTCCCGGAGCTTGTAGGAAGCGGGAAACCTGTCGCCCGGATTGAACCATTGTAGTGGAACTGCTGATTGATGGGTCAAGCCCGCCGGGCTATGCGGACCTTTCTCTATCGATCCGAGGTCCTGCGGCCGGGGTGTCCCACGTAGCGCAACAGTGCATCACATAGGGCCTCCAACGGCGAGAGCCAGCACACTCAGAAGCGCAAGTCAGTGACACGCGCTTTGTCGGAGGGATTATGGACGCACGCGGGTCCGCAGGTGACGCAAATCGCATACGAAGACATTGTGCCGTGTCTGGTAGAGGGGGCCGCAAATTCTTGCGGCGGGCCATCGTGCAGGACGTCAGCCTCTTTTGCAAAGGGAATCCTGGAAAATGCCACCTTACCCTCTTGAACAGCTGTGGACAAGTGTGAGTCTGCAGGACTAATATGCATGCATTTTGATTCAAACATGTTGTAATGGGGATTTATAAGGATACTATGGGGTGGGGGTAAACTCGACGTATGGATTAGCGGATTTATATTATCGAATGGAATATCATTCCGATATTGTAGCACACCATATCTCTTTTGCACAAACTGCCTACATATTCTACAGAGTATTGTGTATACTGGACCCCCAGAAATCTCGACCTGCATGAGGCGTGATATGTTGACGGAGAGTGCTCAGTCGTGGGTCAGGCATGAGGTGGAGGATGGCCACATGGCGATGATCTGGACCTCGGGTGGAGGGGTGGGGGTTGAGTCTGAGCACCGAGAGGACAGATGCTAGGGGTGGGTGAGGATCGCCACCCCTGGTTTTCCAACAACACTGAGTGGGGCATGGGGAAGCCAGGAACCACACCAAAGCCCCCCTGTCCCTGGAGGAGGGAGAAAAAGCGCCCCGCCCTCCTCTACCCTTGACTCCTCCAGGGTTCAACGACTATTTCCGCGAGGAAATAGCAGACCGCCGGACAAAATACTCTGATTAATCTGCTGCGGGCCCAGGGCTACGATCGTAGACTGTTCCGTGGGAGACAAGAAGTTGTGAACCGGGGGTGGGGGGGGGGGGTCGGGCTGGGGACCGCGGAGAGAAAGAATGCGAAGGGGTCGGGTAGTGGGGGGTTGTGATGGAGGGGTGAGGAGGCCCGGAGGTGGTCTTAAGGGCAGAGGAGTGCGTGCGGTGTGTTAGATCGAATACCTTCTATTGGAAACGAAGGTGACGGCTTGTGGAAAAATCAAAAAAGCGGGGAGGATGGGTGGTGGGTAATGGTTGGGGGACACATTTCAGTCGAGGGAACTAGGGGAAAGGCGGACTGCGGAGGGGTTATGGCAGAGGGGAAGGGGGTGGGATGAAGGGTGAGGTGAGAATCTCTGGGGAGGCAAGGAAGGTCTTCAACAACCGGCCAGGTTTAGGAAAAAAGGCGAGGGAACAAAAGCGGGGCGATGACCGTCCTACACATCCGCCCCCTCTTCCTCCGTCCCCGTCCCCCCCCCCCTCACCCACAAAGCCGTCTGACCCTGACCCCACAGCACTGCCTGTACGCTCTCGCTATCGCCCTTGCTGGTGGGTAGTTGGGTGGAATGGGGTAAGGAGTTGGAGAAGTTTCTTGCCTTCGATTTTAATTAGCGACCAGAAAGATTGTAGCATCGTCTTCCCATTCCGCATTCACCCACCCACCTCCACCCACCCACCTCCACACCCTCACCCACCACCTCACCCACCTCCACCCACCCTCACCCACCTCCACCAACTTCTGACCTTTTCATCCTTGAACTGGACATCTCTTGCAAGAAGAGTTGCCTTCGAACGTGTCCTCAGATCCTTCCGTGCTTAGGGAAGGACTCTCTCTCTCTCTCTCTCTCTCTCTATCCATGATGGGACTGCCTACCTACCTACCCACAGAGACAACTCAATGTTCCCTTACTGTTGTGTTTTGCAGGTTATGTGGGGTTGGAGAGGCCCGATGTCGTGGAGCAGCTCAACTCCGTGTGCAGCATCTTCTCAAGCAGCACGTGGACAGCCGGGCTTGGAAGATCACATGCACTTCTCCAAGGTGCTTCTGTCCCTGCCTGCTCTCTATGGCACTGACAGCAGGATGGTGGAGAACCTCTTCTGCAAGCACGTTGCTAAGAACACTGACATGGACGGTGTTGCTGAACGAGAATGCTCCAGATAACAGAGTGAACATGGTCCCAATATCCATACTGAGAGACTTCTGCCCCTCATGCCCTCGCCCAATCATGACTTGCTATCGGAGAAGAAGAGCCTTGTTGTAATGGTCAATGACTGATAAATGCTCTCGAAGGATTCTGGTGTTCTGGTCATGATGATGTTTCGTTCATGAGGCGTCATTACCCTGCCCAGGTGAAAGAAGGCAACGTTTAACCTGATCGACACGAGCTTCACAAGATTTGGGGCTGTTCAAGAGGACATGAGTGGAATCTGAACAGTTTGGTGTAATGGTTTGCTGAAGTAATTCTAAAGTGACTTATTAGTATAGATGGACATGTTGTGAATCAATTTGATCGTCCTCATGGTTGCATCCACACTCCTCCTTACATCCAATGCAATGCAAAAAACATTAAATTTGTCCATGATCGCATATAAGTTTTTTGGGAATACCCTGTCATGCTGATGTGATGGTGGAGAGAAGCTTGCACAGATTGCTGTTTTCTTGGCAACTTTAATTCTCTATCACTTAATGATGCATCAGAACAAGGACAAAAGCAAGGGTCCATTCCTATCGAAGCTCTCAACTCCTTGATGTATGAATTGTAAAGGATCTTTTGGCATCATCTCTCTCGTGTAATGTGGGTTAATTAGGCATCTCTTTAATGTTTTTGAAGAGAATCTAATAGATGCATTATTTGGTCTTTTATTCCCTTTTTTTGACTTTTTTCTGATCTCTCCCATTGTCACAGGACTAGTTACATAACGACCCATTCTAAAACATTCCGTGCACACAATTTTCGCAGGCTTGCGTCATTCTATCTACCCGGGCCATCGTTTTTGGTTTTCGTACTTATTAGAAGGTCTTCTTTAAAATTCCCATCCAATTCACTTTTTTCGATTACCAACCTATGGTTGTGCATCTTCAAGTAGCTCTCATCTTTAGTGTTATTTATCTTATGGGCAAATGAGACCTTACAGAGACATATCAGATGTGACATGGCCCATTGTATTCATATGATGACATGCCATGCGGTACATCATGGGGATTAGGACACTTTTTTGACTGAAATAATAATGCCACCTTGCACAAGGCCATACTGCATGCTACCAATCATATTTGTTTAACTCCAATGTTTTTAGATTCACTACAGGCTCTAGACTTGAGACCTGTCTTCATGTAGCAGCTCACAGGTGTCTGCTGTTGTCAGTGAGAAGGAGAGAGATGAGAAGGCAGTTTGGGGGGCTAATTTATTATCCTTTATTTTATGGTGGAAAGTTTTGGCAGAGCATGCCATGTTTGCTTGAAGAGTGTTGCGGTTTAGGAAGGCAAAGGAGCGCCAGTACAACAGATATGTGGTCCCGCTGTTACGTATTGTTAATCAGTAACCTAGTTCTCGTGCGCCCCACCCACCCTTTCCTCTTCTTCTCAACCCTTATCCACCACCCCGAATGATTTCAATGGCATAACTCTATTTCGTTCTTGTGTACGAATTAATTAATTCTCTGGTTTTTGCCTACTTTCCTCCACCCTTGTTTATTATCCCTCCCGTCCATGGGAAAACCATATCCCAAGAGTTCTTCCCTAATCTGTGTATGTTGTAGAAAGGAACAAACAATGCTGAGACAGTTGTTTCATGTAGTTGAGTATTTGTGTTATATTCTGTGAAACACCATGGTAACATCTGTGGTTGCAATGTTTTGGTATCAGCCCGATATATCAAGTTGGAAGACTTTGATGGGGCAGACGGCCGATAGTTTACTTTTGTTCTTTGATTTTCTTTGGTGGTTGGATTTTTTGGTATGGAGGTGTGGCTGAATATCAAATGAACACATGGCGGCTATGCACCACTTTCCCTTCATAAGCTTGTGAATGTCCTATTTCTGATGCACTATGCGCAATAATTCGGTGGAAACTCATGTGGTTTTAGCCCATATGCATAATCTCTGAACAATCACATGTCAACATTTCACATGGCAAGCCTTCAAGAAGAGTTGGTTTAAGAGTCCAGATCGACTCAAAATTATTCGAGTGTTTTTTTTACCAACCAGATCTCCAGTTCATTTCTTTCCATAATCCAAACCGAGCTCCTCCCCAAATCACTGATCACACATTTAATTTATTGTGATGTTCGATCTCCAATTGAAGAGAAGCCCTATGTGAGGGTATCATGAACTTATATATTGTTTGCTTTCCTTTTCGATGTTTTTCCCCCCACAATATTTAACAGTTTCCCATCACTCTGACCATTCGAAAAATGGGTGCAGGTGTTTCGAGGAGTTTTTTGCATATTGTGTGAGAACAGAGTGCATTGTGCACACCACAACTTTCAGCTCATCAAGCACCTGTGTTTAATGTATGCTCATGTGTGAGTCCCAAACAATGAATCGAGGTATGTGTAGTAACGAACATTACTATGTTTGATGTGCCCATCAACACAACATGTGGATAGCTTGTAATGTTATCATGAAGTATGAATTATTTTTCAAAGTTCACTTAATGGACGTTTTGTGGAATGTGTCGCATGAGAGAGAGAGAGAGAGAGAGAGAGAGAGAGAGAGAGAGAGAGATTGTGGCTCACTTGGAGGGCTTGTTCAAGGAGGCAAAGCGTCCATCCAGCGCTGCACGTGGTTCACTCCTGAGCAGCAATTGTGGGTGCAGATTTACTTACTCAGTGCTGAGCAGTGCATGGGGCATCACCAATCCGAGGTGGACTCACAACGACATTTACAAAAATTGGCGTCTTTGATCCCGCACTAGACCGTCGATGCATAACATAACCCTCAGAACCATCCTTTTGGGACTGGAAACGGGGTTTCTTTTGCCCCAAGCGACTCTGTATGCGCGAGTAAATTGGACAAGTGACGGATGACCCAGTAGGTGAGACTTGATTCCTGCAGAATACATTTAACGTGCATAAAGATGGTATGTGGCAAAGAAAACACTTTCTTAGCGTCTAGCAACACAACATGGGCGCAGATATTTACCTCCCCTTTAACAATGAAGCGCTGCACTACATCTGGTTTGTTCAGGTAGAGGCAAAGAGCGCTCAATTGCCAACTTGAAGCGCTCATCGCAGAGCTTCGTGTACTCCTGAACAAGCCTGGATGGTTCCACAAGCCTGATTTCTCCCGACGTGAAGTGGTGTTTGTCGGGTGTTTTTTTTCTTATGTGAAGCGGGGGGTTTTTTAACGGAGATGCTGGGACTTCATGTGGAGAATATTGCATGGATGGATGTATTTTTACACCTTGTCAGCCCCTGTTGGGTTATTTAAGGAACCATGAATCCGTTATAAACATCAGAAAATTCTAGAAATAAGAACAAGACGTATCACAGACTTCCCATCTTACTCGCCTCATGAAATAGTCATAGAGCGAGACGCGGTGTGGTCTATTCTTACCCCCCAGCCCACAAGGGGTTCTGTTGGAAGAGATGAGATTCTACTCCTGCATACATCCAACCACCAAACTGACCATAACAAAGCAACACTTCTGGCTTGTCAACCTGCAGAGATCTCGTACAGGAAGTTGTGGTCAGATATTCATTTCAGTCGATGCATGTATGCAACATAGACCCCTTTCCATGCACTTGAAAGCTACCAAGAGGAGCAGTCGTTTACAATTATGGGTTAGTGATAACATGATGATAATGATGAAGGTTTACAGTCCATTGGCCTTTGTAGGCTGTTTAAGGCTATTTACCACCAAAAACACAAGAGCTAGTTATTGTGAAAGCTTCATCGGTCTCGATTTTCCCCAATTCACCTTTTGCAAATCGCGTAGGGAGACGCGATAAGTCTATTCTTACCCCAACCCAACAAGGGTGTCTTATGAAATACGACAGCCTTGGAGAATCATTGTGATATTTCTTCTTTCTGCGCGCATGCGAGACAATTTAACATAGAGTGGAAAAAAATGACTGACGGCGTCCAAATAATGATGCACCGAACTGCTCTACATCCGCTGACGAATCCGGCGAGTGGACGTATTTGTATGTGGTGTACAAGCTTTATACTGGCATGTGATGGAGCAATCCAGGGATACCCATCTACACTGACCCGCTGACCTGAAAGGCCCAAAGGTCAGGGCTAGCTGGGCGAGTGCTCCTGGGACAGCTCTGAAAGACCCTCAAACCATTGCAAACCACCCTGTGAAGGTGGCAAGGAACATCGGGCAACCTCATGCTGAATTCAAACGTAGGCGAGAAGGCCTCTTCATCATACCTCTTCATCATGTCTCTTCATCATATCATTAAAACTATACACCTGCAGCGTGACACCACATACTTCTACGCTTGGAATTCGCAGCCTGTGAATGAACTACTTTCTCCCCATTCTATAATGTAGTTACAAAACGTTTCCCAAGGTTTTCTTGCCATTATCAGATACATTTGTTTGATAGGCTATTGATGCTGCATCCATTAGCATGGTGCCATCTTCGCCCTGGTAAATACACAGAGGTACCACTGAGGACAGAGGAGGCCAACAGTAAGGACAGCAAATTGGGCTCATTTGCCTGCAGACTCTCTTTGTGCTTTCCATTGGAGAAAGTGAGGTTATGCAGCCTTGAGAGCTGCTTTGGTCCAATATGCCACGGGAGAGAAATGTAGGCCTACAGTGGTAAGAGCCATCAGATGAGCGAAACTCCAGTCTTTGAATAGGTCTACCCACCTCAGCTTCGAGGATGAAAAAGCGACCCAAACTGCTTTTTTTAAAAATTGATTTGGAATGTTCTAAAAACTTTATTTCCAATGTGAATGTGATTTAACTATTTAATTTGCCCGAAATGCCTGTTTTGTGTCATTTTAATAGGTAGGATCTTGTTGAAATCTCCAGCTCACAGCTCATTAATGATGCATACACGATTTTTTTTAAGCTCGCATGTCGGGTTCTGCTTATCACGCAGCGATAAATGCAATATGAAAATGCTCACCTAAATGTTCTCTAGCTCACTATGCTGACCAACAATGTCACTCATGAGAACGAATGTGATTGGTCGACCGTAAGAAGACGACATGGCAGCACGTAGTTTCGAGTTTGAAAGAGATAGACGGGTCTTAACTATATACCGTGCGAAGCCAGCCGCTGATTGGTTGTTTAAAAATAGCTGTGAGCTCCTTTATTCCCTGCGTTGTTTTTGCCGATTGGCTCTTGAAAAATTCTGCAATGCCAAAATTTCGGACGCAGTATTTCCTCGCAAGCGCGCTCAGTTCGAAAAGATCGCCAAAAGGCAACGCAGAAGGATACTGTGAATACTATTTATATATAACCAATCGACAGAAAACCGCGCGAAACGATGGATGTCTTGCGACCAATCGACAGCCGGCTGTGCACAGGGGCGGGTTTCAAAATAGGTAGTCGATCTTGGTCGCAAGATCTTGCTTCGCAGTAAGAGCTAGCTAAAAAAGAAACTACCCAACGTGACGAACTAATGCGCATGCGCAGACGTCACGACAAGAGGTGAACTAGCCACATTTCAATGGCCGACGTGTTGCCGGTTCACTCAGAAAACGCTCTATTTCGAGATACTAGCAACCCATCCAAAGAAAATATAAGCCATGCACAGCATTAATTTATCAAAGGTGTATGTTGAATGCATTAATAGATCGTTAAACCTCCTACAGTTTACACATCGAATGCAGGTCAACGCATCCACGCCGAACTTTTGTCTCCAAGATGGCGGCGCGCACTGTACTCATGCTGTCCGCCATCTTGAATCTTAAAAGCTAGGCACCTCTCAAGCTGCCTCGCTCAATTTACGCTCGTCTACGATTGGCTCGCTAGCATGCAAAGAATGAAACTGCCCATTCGGCGAGATCTGCGTAGATCTACCGAGATCTTCGCATTTTGAAACCCGGCCCAGTATTTAGAGTCATGTTGACAGACCAACGCTTACTTTTCGCCAGTCCATACGGTCGATGTCTGAAATCTAAGGAAGGGCAAGGAATTCATACGACCAAGAAGAGATAGGAATAGCTTCAAATATGTATGTTTTGCTTAATTAAGACTGCCGCAACTGACAGGGAATAATTATGGTTGAACGATGCTGTGCGAGCAGTGAAACATTTCCAGCTCAAATAGTGACAAACGTCTACAAAGAAACTTTGATGAGCTTTTTCTCAAAACAGCATTCTGTACAATCTGTATAGCTATTTCCCATGTAAAATAAAACACACACACACGCGCGCGCGCGCACACGCACACACACACACACACACACACACACACACACACACACACACACACACACACACACACACATTCAATATTAATTTTTTTACACTGATGTAAATAACCTTTGGGTACAATTCGTCATACGATTTTATTGATAATATATTTTTCACATAATTTAGATGTGCGTGTGTATGTATGTGTGTGTGTGTGTGTGTGTGTGTGTGTGTGTGTGTGTGTGTGTGTGTGTGTGTGTGTGTGTGTGTGTACAATTAGTCTTTTTTTAAGTTTACAGTTGAGCTTATGTCATATTGTTATTTGTCCATCAACAAGTGTTTGTTTCGGTTTTCATTCTAATACATACTTTGTATGAAATGCAATCTTGGAAATATCACTGTACCAATTTTTTGACAATCCAAAATTTTACAATAATTTCAAAATTCATTGACTGAAAATAAAGATATCGTGAATGTGAACTTGAATGCTTACATTATACACATACAATAACTTGTTTGGTCATCTGAAATCCAGAACACAATGGAATGATCTTATGTGGTTTGGGTAGATTTATTTTCAACCCACAAGCTCCAGTTTACCAAAGAACGTAAATACACAAAGAACGATCATAACGCGCGTCTGTGCGAAACGAGTGACGTTAGCGCCCCCAAGCGGCTGTGGTGGTGCTGCAGTAAACATATAGAGTAATGCTGAGTTTTTAAATTGTATTTTACAGTAAAATTGCTTACAAGAACCCTTCACCTTACCAGGCATAGTTACTGTGTTTAACAGTAGTGGTGGTTTGTACAGCAGAATCAAGGATTGCCAGCGTAAAGCGAAGCTTTACTGTTGATGGGACACTGTTCAGTTGAGACTTGGGTCTACGGCGGATCTATGTGTGTGTGTGTGTGATGACTGTCAGTGGGGCAGACTATAAGACAATGTTGCACTCTACTTTTGTTGTGCGGGGGTTCTCCTTGCTTGCGCTGGGAAATCGAAGTGACAAACACTGGTGGTCGTTTTCGATAAACTTTATTCACGCACTGATCGCTACACAGTGGTAAAAATCAGTTATCGTCATCGTACTCGCTTCACTCTACGCACAGTGTCGCAGAGGACTTGCTCCTTACAAAGTTAAGCTCTCACCTTAATTCTGTCGCACCTGCTGCTCGTGTCTGACTCGTGTCAGTCGTGTCTGTCTCTCTCTCTCTCTCGCTTTGTCGCTCTTTTTATACCTAACCCTAGATTTCCAGATCTTTTGTGAACGAAGCTGCTCGAATAGTCTCTCGTGTCGAGCTCTAAATCGACTGGCGTCACCTGACCTGGTGACCGACCAACCACGGGGCATTCAGTGGACACTCACTGGCAAACTGGAAGACTTGGACTTCGCAGACGACATCGGCCTCCTGTCACACACCCATGGGCACATGCAAGCAAAGACGGAGAGGCTGCACGGCATTGCCAAGACAACAGGACTGGAGATTAACGTTTCCAAGACCAAAAGCCTCAGAATGAACACCTCCAGGGAAGCTCCCATCACCATTGATGGTCAAGCCATAGAGGACGTCGACCGCTTCACGTACCTGGGCAGCGTGGTCAGCAAGACTGGAGGGACAGATGAAGACGTGAGAGCCAGGATAGGCAAAGCACGACACGCCTTCGTCACCCTGAAACCAGTGTGGAGAAACGTGAGCCTCAGCCGTCACACCAAGCTGAGGATCTTCAACACAAACATTAAATCTGTGCTGCTCTACGGGTCTGAAACCTGGAGACGTACCAAGAGCATCGGCCACAAGATACAAGTCTTCATCAACACCTGCCTCCGCCAGATCCTGCGTATCAGATGGCCAGAAAGAATCTCCAACAATGAACTCTGGCAACGTACCAGGCAGGAGCCGATCGCCAACGCCATCCAAAGAAGGAAATGGAAGTGGATCGGGCACACCCTGCGCAGAAACGATGCCAGCATTCCACGCCACGCCTTGGACTGGAACCCCCAGGGTAAACGGAAGCGTGGTAGACCAGCACTGACCTGGAAAAGAACCCTACAAGCAGAGCTGAGGACAGTCCGGATGACCTGGGGAGAGGCGAAGAGGGCAGCTCAAGACAGACAGAGGTGGAGACTTGCAGTGAAGGCCCTATGCTCCGACCGGAGCGAAGAGGACTAAGTCAAGTAAGTCAAGTCAAAGCAGTGTAAAAATTTCAAAAGTTCCCTTTTATTCAATCGACAACCAACGAACTTTAGCTCACTAATCACTATTCAATGGGGGAAAATAATTTCTGAATAAAATTTAGCACTCTGGCATGCTGCAATAGTCTGGTTTTACGATTCAGTCACCAACAGCACAAACTTGAATATCATCAAAAGGTCTGATGGTTGTGTGAATTAAAAAAAACACACAGTAGAATTTGACTGTTTTCATTCACCAATTCCGTGTCAATTGTAAGCTCTATATCACAATGTAGACAGGGGGAAAAGGTGCATAAATACCAGCTTTATTGCAGAGAGTCATTTTGCTACAAATTACACGGTAATTTTGTTGACAAATGTGCTCGGGATTAATGAGAAACACGCCGACACATTCGCGCAACATCGTCTGTATTTACATGTTGCACTGTGGTCTGTTTACCTCCCTTGATCTGTTCTACACTACAGCCGCTTGAGTGTGCTGCTTTTCAAGCATCATCACTTTTCGTATAGGGAAAGCCTCGGATGCGCCTTCTTTGTGTAAATTACGGTCTTTTAGTTTCCTGAATACATATACTGGTGGTATGGGGACTGTTCCTTGCCCTGTCGACAACAACTCTGTGTCTCTCTGGCAATCTCAACCGTCTCATCTGCATACAGCTCTGCATGATCACATCGCAGACAGTACAACACACAGCTGAAGTCAATTGATGACTCTCTCTTTGTTGGACCAAAGAGCAGACAATGATATATTTGGTGGACATTAGGCCAACCCCAGGCCATTTAAATCCAATTTATAAAGCTTCTTATTGCACTTATTTGATTGCAATCTTCCAAAACATGACTTCATCCATTCTGGTACCCAACATAATCATGGGGAGGTAGATACTACACCTTGCGTATCATTTCGGTCGACGCTTAAATTTTACACACAGCGCAATAATCGTTGCTGGAAACGGGGAAAAACAATAAAAACATGACGACGACAAGAAGAAGAAGGAGGAGGAGAAGGAGGGGTGGGGGGGGGGGGGGAGGGTGTGTGTGAAGAAAGAGGTCAGGAGGAGGAAAGAGGAGAAAACCAAACCTGCTGAACTGTATTGTGTCAGAGATCCCTGTCAATTGTCCA
>JAWQFJ010033021.1:22500-34820 GCA_034096865.1 Theodoxus fluviatilis
GAATGGATGAAGTCATGTTTTGGAAGATTGCAATCAAATAAGTGCAATAAGAAGCTTTATAAATTGGATTTAAATGGCCTGGGGTTGGCCTAATGTCCACCAAATATATCATTGTCTGCTCTTTGGTCCAACAAAGAGAGAGTCATCAATTGACTTCAGCTGTGTGTTGTACTGTCTGCGATGTGATCATGCAGAGCTGTATGCAGATGAGACGGTTGAGATTGCCAGAGAGACACAGAGTTGTTGTCGACAGGGCAAGGAACAGTCCCCATACCACCAGTATATGTATTCAGGAAACTAAAAGACCGTAATTTACACAAAGAAGGCGCATCCGAGGCTTTCCCTATACGAAAAGTGATGATGCTTGAAAAGCAGCACACTCAAGCGGCTGTAGTGTAGAACAGATCAAGGGAGGTAAACAGACCACAGTGCAACATGTAAATACAGACGATGTTGCGCGAATGTGTCGGCGTGTTTCTCATTAATCCCGAGCACATTTGTCAACAAAATTACCGTGTAATTTGTAGCAAAATGACTCTCTGCAATAAAGCTGGTATTTATGCACCTTTTCCCCCTGTCTACATTGTGATATAGAGCTTACAATTGACACGGAATTGGTGAAGGAAAACAGTCAAATTCTACTGTGTGTTTTTTTTAATTCACACAACCATCAGACCTTTTGATGATATTCAAGTTTGTGCTGTTGGTGACTGAATCGTAAAACCAGACTATTGCAGCATGCCAGAGTGCTAAATTTTATTCAGAAATTATTTTCCCCCATTGAATAGTGATTAGTGAGCTAAAGTTCGTTGGTTGTCGATTGAATAAAAGGGAACTTTTGAAATTTTTACACTGCTTTGACTTGACTTACTTGACTTAGTCCTCTTCGCTCCGGTCGGAGCATAGGGCCTTCACTGCAAGTCTCCACCTCTGTCTGTCTTGGGCTGCCCTCTTCGCCTCTCCCCAGGTCATCCGGACTGTCCTCAGCTCTGCTTGTAGGGTTCTTTTCCAGGTCAGTGCTGGTCTACCACGCTTCCGTTTACCCTGGGGGTTCCAGTCCAAGGCGTGGCGTGGAATGCTGGCATCGTTTCTGCGCAGGGTGTGCCCGATCCACTTCCATTTCCTTCTTTGGATGGCGTTGGCGATCGGCTCCTGCCTGGTACGTTGCCAGAGTTCATTGTTGGAGATTCTTTCTGGCCATCTGATACGCAGGATCTGGCGGAGGCAGGTGTTGATGAAGACTTGTATCTTGTGGCCGATGCTCTTGGTACGTCTCCAGGTTTCAGACCCGTAGAGCAGCACAGATTTAATGTTTGTGTTGAAGATCCTCAGCTTGGTGTGACGGCTGAGGCTCACGTTTCTCCACACTGGTTTCAGGGTGACGAAGGCGTGTCGTGCTTTGCCTATCCTGGCTCTCACGTCTTCATCTGTCCCTCCAGTCTTGCTGACCACGCTGCCCAGGTACGTGAAGCGGTCGACGTCCTCTATGGCTTGACCATCAATGGTGATGGGAGCTTCCCTGGAGGTGTTCATTCTGAGGCTTTTGGTCTTGGAAACGTTAATCTCCAGTCCTGTTGTCTTGGCAATGCCGTGCAGCCTCTCCGTCTTTGCTTGCATGTGCCCATGGGTGTGTGACAGGAGGCCGATGTCGTCTGCGAAGTCCAAGTCTTCCAGTTTGCCAGTGAGTGTCCACTGAATGCCCCGTGGTTGGTCGGTCACCAGGTCAGGTGACGCCAGTCGATTTAGAGCTCGACACGAGAGACTATTCGAGCAGCTTCGTTCACAAAAGATCTGGAAATCTAGGGTTAGGTATAAAAAGAGCGACAAAGCGAGAGAGAGAGAGAGACAGACACGACTGACACGAGTCAGACACGAGCAGCAGGTGCGACAGAATTAAGGTGAGAGCTTAACTTTGTAAGGAGCAAGTCCTCTGCGACACTGTGCGTAGAGTGAAGCGAGTACGATGACGATAACTGATTTTTACCACTGTGTAGCGATCAGTGCGTGAATAAAGTTTATCGAAAACGACCACCAGTGTTTGTCACTTCGATTTCCCAGCGCAAGCAAGGAGAACCCCCGCACAACAAAAGTAGAGTGCAACATTGTCTTATAGTCTGCCCCACTGACAGTCATCACACACACACACACATAGATCCGCCGTAGACCCAAGTCTCAACTGAACAGTGTCCCATCAACAGTAAAGCTTCGCTTTACGCTGGCAATCCTTGATTCTGCTGTACAAACCACCACTACTGTTAAACACAGTAACTATGCCTGGTAAGGTGAAGGGTTCTTGTAAGCAATTTTACTGTAAAATACAATTTAAAAACTCAGCATTACTCTATATGTTTACTGCAGCACCACCACAGCCGCTTGGGGGCGCTAACGTCACTCGTTTCGCACAGACGCGCGTTATGATCGTTCTTTGTGTATTTACGTTCTTTGGTAAACTGGAGCTTGTGGGTTGAAAATAAATCTACCCAAACCACATAAGATCATTCCATTGTGTTCTGGATTTCAGATGACCAAACAAGTTATTGTATGTGTATAATGTAAGCATTCAAGTTCACATTCACGATATCTTTATTTTCAGTCAATGAATTTTGAAATTATTGTAAAATTTTGGATTGTCAAAAAATTGGTACAGTGATATTTCCAAGATTGCATTTCATACAAAGTATGTATTAGAATGAAAACCGAAACAAACACTTGTTGATGGACAAATAACAATATGACATAAGCTCAACTGTAAACTTAAAAAAAGACTAATTGTACACACACACACACACACACACACACACACACACACACACACACACACACACACACACACACACACACATACATACACACGCACATCTAAATTATGTGAAAAATATATTATCAATAAAATCGTATGACGAATTGTACCCAAAGGTTATTTACATCAGTGTAAAAAAATTAATATTGAATGTGTGTGTGTGTGTGTGTGTGTGTGTGTGTGTGTGTGTGTGTGTGTGTGTGTGTGTGTGTGTGTGCGTGTGCGCGTGCGCGCGTGTGTGTGTGTTTTATTTTACATGGGAAATAGCTATACAGATTGTACAGAATGCTGTTTTGAGAAAAAGCTCATCAAAGTTTCTTTGTAGACGTTTGTCACTATTTGAGCTGGAAATGTTTCACTGCTCGCACAGCATCGTTCAACCATAATTATTCCCTGTCAGTTGCGGCAGTCTTAATTAAGCAAAACATACATATTTGAAGCTATTCCTATCTCTTCTTGGTCGTATGAATTCCTTGCCCTTCCTTAGATTTCAGACATCGACCGTATGGACTGGCGAAAAGTAAGCGTTGGTCTGTCAACATGACTCTAAATACTGGGCCGGGTTTCAAAATGCGAAGATCTCGGTAGATCTACGCAGATCTCGCCGAATGGGCAGTTTCATTCTTTGCATGCTAGCGAGCCAATCGTAGACGAGCGTAAATTGAGCGAGGCAGCTTGAGAGGTGCCTAGCTTTTAAGATTCAAGATGGCGGACAGCATGAGTACAGTGCGCGCCGCCATCTTGGAGACAAAAGTTCGGCGTGGATGCGTTGACCTGCATTCGATGTGTAAACTGTAGGAGGTTTAACGATCTATTAATGCATTCAACATACACCTTTGATAAATTAATGCTGTGCATGGCTTATATTTTCTTTGGATGGGTTGCTAGTATCTCGAAATAGAGCGTTTTCTGAGTGAACCGGCAACACGTCGGCCATTGAAATGTGGCTAGTTCACCTCTTGTCGTGACGTCTGCGCATGCGCATTAGTTCGTCACGTTGGGTAGTTTCTTTTTTAGCTAGCTCTTACTGCGAAGCAAGATCTTGCGACCAAGATCGACTACCTATTTTGAAACCCGCCCCTGTGCACAGCCGGCTGTCGATTGGTCGCAAGACATCCATCGTTTCGCGCGGTTTTCTGTCGATTGGTTATATATAAATAGTATTCACAGTATCCTTCTGCGTTGCCTTTTGGCGATCTTTTCGAACTGAGCGCGCTTGCGAGGAAATACTGCGTCCGAAATTTTGGCATTGCAGAATTTTTCAAGAGCCAATCGGCAAAAACAACGCAGGGAATAAAGGAGCTCACAGCTATTTTTAAACAACCAATCAGCGGCTGGCTTCGCACGGTATATAGTTAAGACCCGTCTATCTCTTTCAAACTCGAAACTACGTGCTGCCATGTCGTCTTCTTACGGTCGACCAATCACATTCGTTCTCATGAGTGACATTGTTGGTCAGCATAGTGAGCTAGAGAACATTTAGGTGAGCATTTTCATATTGCATTTATCGCTGCGTGATAAGCAGAACCCGACATGCGAGCTTAAAAAAAATCGTGTATGCATCATTAATGAGCTGTGAGCTGGAGATTTCAACAAGATCCTACCTATTAAAATGACACAAAACAGGCATTTCGGGCAAATTAAATAGTTAAATCACATTCACATTGGAAATAAAGTTTTTAGAACATTCCAAATCAATTTTTTTAAAAAGCAGTTTGGGTCGCTTTTTCATCCTCGAAGCTGAGGTGGGTAGACCTATTCAAAGACTGGAGTTTCGCTCATCTGATGGCTCTTACCACTGTAGGCCTACATTTCTCTCCCGTGGCATATTGGACCAAAGCAGCTCTCAAGGCTGCATAACCTCACTTTCTCCAATGGAAAGCACAAAGAGAGTCTGCAGGCAAATGAGCCCAATTTGCTGTCCTTACTGTTGGCCTCCTCTGTCCTCAGTGGTACCTCTGTGTATTTACCAGGGCGAAGATGGCACCATGCTAATGGATGCAGCATCAATAGCCTATCAAACAAATGTATCTGATAATGGCAAGAAAACCTTGGGAAACGTTTTGTAACTACATTATAGAATGGGGAGAAAGTAGTTCATTCACAGGCTGCGAATTCCAAGCGTAGAAGTATGTGGTGTCACGCTGCAGGTGTATAGTTTTAATGATATGATGAAGAGACATGATGAAGAGGTATGATGAAGAGGCCTTCTCGCCTACGTTTGAATTCAGCATGAGGTTGCCCGATGTTCCTTGCCACCTTCACAGGGTGGTTTGCAATGGTTTGAGGGTCTTTCAGAGCTGTCCCAGGAGCACTCGCCCAGCTAGCCCTGACCTTTGGGCCTTTCAGGTCAGCGGGTCAGTGTAGATGGGTATCCCTGGATTGCTCCATCACATGCCAGTATAAAGCTTGTACACCACATACAAATACGTCCACTCGCCGGATTCGTCAGCGGATGTAGAGCAGTTCGGTGCATCATTATTTGGACGCCGTCAGTCATTTTTTTCCACTCTATTGTTAAATTGTCTCGCATGCGGCAGAAAGAAGAAATATCAACAATGATTCTCCAAGGCTGTCGTATTTCATAAAGACACCCTTGTTGGGTTGGGGTAAGAATAGACTTATCGCGTCTCCCTACGCGATTTGCAAAAGGCCAATTGGGGAAAAATCGAGACCGATGAAGCTTTCACAACTAACTAGCTCTTGTGTTTTTGGTGGTAAATGGCCTTAAACAGCCTACAAAGGCCAATGGACTGTAAACCTTCATCATTATCATCATGTTATCACTAACCCATAATTGTAAACGACTGCTCCTCTTGGTAGCTTTCAAGTGCATGGAAAGGTGTCTATGTTGCATACATGCAGCGGACTGAAATGAATATCTGACCACAACTTCTGTAACGAGATCTCTGACGGTTGACAAGCAGAAGTGTTGCTTTGTTATGGATCAGTTTGGTGGTTGGATGTATGCAGAGTAGAATCACTCATCTCTTCAAATACACCCTTGTGGGCTGGGGGTAAGAATAGAACCCACCGCGTCTCGCCTATGCTTCTATTTCATGAGGCGAGTAAGATGGGGAAGTCTGGGATTACCCGTCTTGTTCTTATTTCGAGAGATTTTCTAGAGTGTTTATAATCGACTCATGGTCCTTAAATAACCACAACAGGGGCTGACAAGGTGTAAAAATTACATCCCAGCACATGCCTATTTCTCCACATGAAGTCCAGCATCTCTCGTTTAAAACCCCCCGCTCACATAAGAAACAAAACACACACGACAATACACCACTTCACGTCGGGTAGAAATCAGGCTTGTGGTACATCCAAGGCTTGTTCAGGAGTACGAAGCTCTGCGATGAAGCGAACTTCAAGTTGGACAATTGAGCGCTCATGCTGTGCCTCTACCTGAACCCCTACAGATGTAGTGCAGCGCTTTCACTTGTTACAGGGGAAAGGTAAATCGCTCTGCGCCGCATGTTGTGTTGACTAGCCGACTAAGAAGAAAGTGTTTTCTTTTGCCACATACCTCCTTTATGCACGTTTAAATGTATTCTGCATGAATCAAGTCCCACTACTGGGTCATCCTTAACTTGTCCATTACTCGCGCATACAGAGTCGCTTTGGGCAACAATAAACCCCGTTCCAGTCCCAAAATGAGTGTTTCTGAGGGTTATTTTATGCATCGACGGTCAGTGCGGGACTCAAAGGAACGCCAATTTTTGTAAATCAGTCGTGTGAATCACCTCGGATTGGTGACGCCCATGCCACTGCCTCAGCACCTGAGTAAATCCATGCCCCACAATTGCTGCTTTCAGGAGTGGTGAACCACGTGCAGCGCTGTTATGGCGCTTTGCCTCCTTGCAACAAGCCCTCCAGTGAGCCACAATCTCTCTCTCTCTCTCTCTCTCTCTCCTCTACTCTCTCTCTCTGCTCATGGACACATTCCACAAACGTCCTATTAAGTGAACTTTTGAAAATTATTTATTCATGATAAATTACAAGCTATCCACATGTTTGTATGATGGGAACATTCAAACAGTAGTAATGTGTCGTACACACATACTCCTTCATGTTTGGGAATTCACAATGAGCAACATTTAACACATGGGGCTTGAGAGCCCTGAAAGTTGTGGTGGCACAATGCACTCTGTTCCTACACCATATGCAAAACTCCTCGAAACACCTGCCACTCCATTTTTCGATGGTCAGAGTGATGGAAATGTTAAATATTGTGGGGGGAAAAACATCTGAAAAGGAAACACAATATATAAGTTCATGATACCATCAAATAGGGCTTCTCTTCATTGGAGATGACACTCACAATAAATTAAATGTGTATCATTGATTTGGGGACGGCAGCTCGTTTGGGATTATAGGAAGAAAAAAATGGCCTGGAGAATCGGTGGTAAAAAAAACCTCGAATCATTTTGAGTTGGATCTGGCTTAACAACTCTTCATTGAAGGCTTGCCATGTGAAATGTTGACATGGATTGTTCAGAATTATGCATATTGCCAAACACATTGAGTTTCTCCTGAATTAATTGCGCATAGTGCATCAGAATAGGACATTTTCATGTCAAGCTTATGAAGAAAAGGGTGCACTAGGCCGCCCTGTGTTCATTTGCTATTCAGCACACCTCCATACCAAAAAATATCCAACACAAAGAAAATTCAAAGAACAAAACGAAACTATCAGACCTCTGCCTTTTCCATTCAAAGTCTTCCAACCTTGATTATATGGCTGATACCAAAAATTTGCACCACAACTGTTCACAATGGGGTTTTCACAGAATATAACACAAAACACACTACTGAAACAACTGTCTCAGATTGTTTTTTCCTTTTTACACCCATAACAGGGATTTAGTGAGAAACTCCTGGGATATGGTTTTCCATGGACGGGATGGAGGGATAATAAAAAGGGTGGAGAAAGTAAGCCAAAAAACCAGAGAATTAATTAATCGTACACCAAGAAAGAAATAGAGTTTGCCTTGAAATATTAGGGGCTGGTGATAAGGGTTGAGAAGAAAGGAAAAAGGGTGGGTGGGGGAGAGAACTGACGTTACTGATTAACAATACGTATACAGCGGGACCAGACATTGTTGTACTGGCGCTCCTTGCCTTCCAAACCGACACCTCATTCAAGACAAACATGCATGCTCTGCAAAACTTCCAACTAAAATAAAGGATAATAAATTAGCCCCCAAACATGCCTTCTCTTCTCTCTCCTTCTCACTAGACAACAGCCAGACACCCTGTGCCTGACTACATGAAAGACATGGCTCAAGTCTAGAGCCTGTAGTTGATTCTAAAACATTGGAAGTTAAAAAAATATGATTGGTTATGCATGCATGAGGCCTTGTGCAACCGGTCCGGCATTATTATTTCAACGTCAAAAAAGTGTCCTAATCCCCATGATGTAGATGGCCATGTCATCATATGAATACACATGGGGGCTCATATCACTCTGATATGTCTCTGTAAGGTCTCATTTGCCAGAAGATAAATAACACTAAAAGATGAGAGCTACTTGAAGATGCACAACCATAGGTTGGTGTAATCGAAAAAAAGTGATTGATGGGAATTTTAAAGAAGCACCTTCTAATAAGGACGAAACAAAAACGAGGCCCTCTGCCGTAGAATGACGCAAGCCTGCCGAAAAGCTTTGTGGCACGGACTGTTTTAGAATGGGTCGTTATGTAAATATGTCCTGTGGACAATGGGGAGAACAGAAGTCAAAAATGGGAAAAAAAAGACCCAACAATCCATCTATTAGATTTCTCTATCAAAAACATTAAAAGAGCCATTAATCCCACCTTACACAGAGAGAGATGATGCCAAAAGATTCCTTTACACTTCATACATCAAGGAGTTGTAGACTTCGATAGGGAATGGACCCTCCTGCTTCTGTCCGTGTTAGGATGCATCATGAAGTAGAATTAAAGTTGCCACATAACAGCAATCTGTGCAAGCTCTCTCACCATTCAGCATGACAGGGCACTATGAGATCATGACAATTTTAATTTTTTGCATCGCATTGGATGTAAGGAGGAGTGTCGGATTGCAACCTTGGAGGACGATCAACTCTGTTCACAACATGTCACTTATACTACTCTCGTCACTCTAGCATTCTTCAGCAAACCATTTCACCACACGGTTCAGATTCCCCACGTCCTCTTGAACAGCCCCAAATCTTGTGAGTCGTGGATCAGGTAAACGTTGCCTTCTCTCACCTCGGGAGGGTATATGACGCCTCATGAACGAAACATCATCATGACCAGCACACCAGAATCCTTCGAGAGCATTTATCATTCATTGACCATACAACAATGCTTCTTCTTCTTTCCTCCCCCCGGTGAAGCAAGTCATATTGGGGGAGGCATGAGGGGCAGAAGTCTCTCAGATGTTACTTTTGGACCATGTTCACATCTGTTCTCTGGAGCATCTCTTTCAGCAACACCGTCCATGTCAGTGTTGCTTAGTCAACGTGCTTGCAGAAGAGGTTCTCCACCAATCCTGCTGTCAGTGCCAATAGAGAGCAGGCAGGGCAGCAGACAGCACCTTGGAGAAGTGCATGTAGTCTTCCAATGGCCCGGCTGTCCACGTGCTGCGTTGAGAAGATGCGTGACCACCACGGCGTTGAGCTGCTCCACGACATCGGGCCTCTCACAACCCCACATGACCTGACAAACACACACCAGTAAGGGAACATTGAAAGTTGTCCTGTGGGTAGAGTAGGTAGGCTAGTTCCCAATCATGGATCGCAGAGAGGAGATGAGAGGAGAGAGAGAGAGATCTTCCCTAAGCACGGAAGGATCCTGAGGACTCGTTCCGAAGGCAACTCTGTACTTGCAACGAAGATGTCCAGTTCAAGGATGAAGAGGTCAGAAGTTGGTGGAGGTGGGTCAGTGGGGGTGGAGGTGGGTCGATGGGTGGAGTGAGGGTGGGTGGAGGTGGGGTGGGTGGAGGTGGGTGGTGTGATGAATGCGGAATGGGAAGACGATGACTACAATCTTTCTGGTCGCTAATTAAAATCGAAGGGCAGAAACTTCTCTCAACATCCTTACCCCATTCCACCTCAACCTACCCACCCAAGCGAGCCCGCGAGAGCGAGAGCGTCGGCTAGTGCGTGGGTCAGGGTCAGGACTGGTTGGGGGGATGGTGGTGTGGGGGGGGGGGACGCGGGAGAGGAAGAGGGGCGCGGATCTGTAGGACGGTCATCGCCCTCGCTTTCGTTCCCTCGCCTTTTTTCCTAACCATGGCCCGTTGTTGAAGCCTTCCTTGCCTCACCAGAGGATTCTCCTCACCCTCATACCAACCCCCTTCCCCTCTGCCATTAACCCACTCCGCATCCGCTTTTCCCCTATTCCCTCGTACTGAAAATGTGTACCCCAAACTCTTCCCCCACCCATCAACTTCCCCGCTTTTTTGGACTTTTCCACATCCCGTCACCTTCGTTTCCATTGAAGTTTCAATTAACACCGCGCTTTCTCTTAAGACTACCCGGGCCTCCTTCCCCTCCTCACCAACCCCCCACCACCCGACCCCCATTCCGGTTCGTATCTTTCTCTCCGCGGGGGTCCCACAGCCCGACCCCCCCCCCCCCCCACCGGTCAACTCTTGTCTCCAGACAGTCTCCGATCGTAGCCTCTGGGCCCCGCAGCAGAATATCAGACGTATTTTGTCCGGCGGGCTGCTATTTCCTCCGTGAAAGTCGTTGGACCCTGGCGGAGTCAAGGTTTCAGGGAGGGCGGGGCGCCTTTCTCCCTCCTCTCAGACAGGGCTTTGGTGTGGCTTCCTGGGCTCCCCATGCCCCACTCAGTGTTTGGGCGGAACCAGGGGTGGCGATCCTCCCCACCCCTAGTTTCCTGTCCTCTCGGTTCTCAGACTCAACCCCCCCCCCTCCATCCCAGAAGGGCCAGATCATGCCATGGGTTCCATCCTCCACCTCATGCCTGACCCTCTCTGACCTCTCCAGTCACACATCCCGTACAGTCTGAGTGAGATTTTTTGGGGTCTCAGTATAACAATACTCTGTAGCATACGTCAGGCAGTGTCGGCAAAAAAAGAGATTTGGTGTGCTACAATATCGGAATGATATTCCATTCGTAATATCCGCTAATCTTACGTCGAGTTTTAATCATCGTCTTTTATAAATCCCCATTACGACATTTTGTATCAAACTACTGCATAGTAGCTCTTGTAGACTCTCACTTGTCCAGCCTGTTCAAGAGGGAAGGTTGGCATTTTCCAGGTTTCCCTTGCCAAAAGAGCGCTGACGTCCTGCCGAGGGGCGAGGGCCACTTCTACCAGACACGGCAATGTCTTCTGTATGCCGATTTGCCGTCCCTGCGGACCCGCGTGCGTCCTTAATCCCTCCGACAGCGCGTGTCCCACTGCCTGCTTCTGAGTGTGCTGGCTCTCGCCGTTGGAGGCCCTATGTGATGCACTGTTGCGCCAGTGTGACACCGCCGCAGACCTCGGATCGATAGAGAAAGGTCCGCCATAGCCCGGCGGGCCTTGACCCTTCATTCACCAGGGTCGTTCCACTACAATGGTTCAATCTCGGGCGACAGGGTTCCCGCTTGCCTACAGCTCCGGGCACCGCAAAGGTTTCCCGTTCGACCCTTCAAAAGTTCTTGCGCTGGAAATAGCGAACCAGCCTAACTGGGCGCGAAATAGATTCCCCGACAGATGAAAGCTCGGGCAGAAAAGGAAATCGCATAATAGTGCCCTGCGCGCCCCCTGACTTCGATAGGGACGAGGGGATTGACAGAGCTTCTGTCCTCGCGTGCCTACCTTCGGGAATCGTTCCAGTGACGAGGGGCAAACGGCACTTATTCAATGGAATGTCACGTTTTGTGATGCCACTTGTCCACGCGTGCTCCTTTTCCTCATCGGATCATCAAGGAATATTCCCCCCTCCAAGTCCCCCCCCCTCTCCAGAGTTACTATTTTAAGAAAACTTTCAGTACAACTGGGTGGAGTCTTTTTGTCCAACATGCAGAGCCATAGATCCCGGTGTAAATATATCCGTTCCAAACATATTTAACAGGAATGCAGAACGAACAAAATCCCCCCGATCCATTTTAATAAACAAAATCGACTTTCCTTATCCAAATGAAATACCCAAAACCCCTATATGTCGCGCTCTGCACAACAAATGAAAAACCAAACTCCTACCTTAGTCACGACCATGTCAACGAGCTTTCAGCCTCGGAGACGGAAATGCAAAACATTCCCTAATCCTGAGTCACAACAGACGCACCCAGGTGTGTATATAAGGTGGAGACTGGGGCCTTGACTCTAGCACTAGAAGGCGATCTTCTTAGATCAGGCGCCATTGCCTACGAAAGAAGGACTAGGTAGGTGCGAAATGAGGTGAAGCTATTATTCATCTCCGCTAGTGTGGCCGACACTTCGCCTCACCCGTCGAGCTCACTTTCCCTCCGGTTTCGCTCGCTCGCTCTCTGTGGGGTTCGACTGACAACAACAAGCGCGAGTCCCAAGGTCATAGCTC